>WSTV01000171.1:15241-30561 GCA_019632285.1 Tulasnella sp. 332
GCTCACCTTTATTAGTTTGGCGCCCGGTATCGGGGCTTGTTGCGGATGTGAAGTTGACAACCCCGTTCAGCATCGGGATAACAGCGGGGGGCGGTTGGATAACATAGTTTAGGCTTCCGTCAGCGTTGAACTTGTAGAGGTAAGCTATGAGTTTTGTGTAGTAAGCACTAGTGGGTGGCAGTCGAGATCTGAAAGTAGGATCAAATCACCTCCGTATTCGTCCCCCACGAAAAAGCTAAATTATTCCGGTTGGACCTCAGTACAACCTTTAGTGGATGTGACAGTCCGGGACACTGCTGACCTTCCATCCGAGTTAAGTACCAAGCCTTCGGCATCGAGGGAAAGGTTGTTCTTCGTCTTCACAGATGGTACAGGTATAATAGGGTCGCTCCCGTTGACGGGTCGAACATCGAGGGCATCGAGCCCTGTGGTTGCCTTCCCTGCTCTCTCGGTGTATAGCTTTGTGCCATTGTAAGTGAGAGAAAGTGTCTGTTGGGCGGCTGTAAATGATAGCGGGGTTGTACCGTTGTAGGGTTGCAGGGTGAAGGCGAACTCATGCTGCCTTCCTTCAAAATCCACTGTCTGTACGACACTGCGAAGTAATTTGATGCCTTGTAAGTTTGGTAGGGAAGTTTTCAGACACTTGACTGACTTGTAGCCACGATCCGGCTGAACAATGAAGCACCCCGAATAAGATTTGCCATCTGCTGATCTGGCCCAGGTGCCGCGCTTGATCGCAATGGCAGATCCCTAAGGAGGTAGACAACAGATAAGATTATTTGAATCCCCACTGATTTCAAAGCGCTGTAAGCGAACTCACAATACCGCCGATCGTAGTGCCTGTCGAATCCGTTGCATTTGAAGGAATGAGGCCGAACGCAACCATCCCTTTGCTGACGTAGGAGCTACTGGCTCTTTTCAATACATCTGGCGCTGCGCATACCGAAAGGCAAAGGCCAGAGGAGAGGATAAGTTGAAAGAGCATGGTGCTAATTTGGTAAAGGTAATTGTCTTTTGATGTGGCCAAAGCAAGAAACCACCGACTCATATATATAGCCTCAGGAGCGAAGGCTTCGTGCAAGGAATGAGTAAGGCCGCCCCGAGCTTCTCGACATTGCACATGGAAGACGGGCTGGCTGGCTTGAGCATATGGCGCACCATTCATTTCATGGTCGATGGTGTTGGTGACACATGGAGCTAGGCAAATCAAGGGGGTTCTTCGACTCGGAATTGTTGATCGAACAGCCTGACCAACGAAAGGTCGCAACGAATCGCTTTTGGGTTCTTTAGAATGTCAGTTATTACATGCATGACTTTAACCACGCACGTGCGTCAGTGTAAACTTCGGAAGTGACACGGTTCGACAAACTTACGTACGTGGCCGGCGGCTACAACCCGAGTAATCAGTTCAACTGGTGAGCTCAGAATTCGAGACAACCGCATGGTATCATTTGACTTGTAAAATACAATCAGTGGGTGCTAGTCACACGGAAAGAAACTGACAGAGAAGTTAGGTTCGCTAGCGGAGTAAACGAGCCATAGATGATAGCACACGACACTCACCACCTTTAGAAGCCTAAAGGAGTAGATCATACGATTGACTGCGCAACCGATCCAGCGGGAAGGCCAGGAAGCGTGACACGGAAGACCATGAACTGGCTATCCACATTTGAGCCGTATGAAGCCGAATATGGTTGGCCAGCCATGGTACCGTCAAGTGTGATGAAATCATTGTCAGAGGCGGTAAAGAGGAAGTAATCATCTGGGTTTTGTGGGTCCAAAGCGGGTGCGAGCGCCAACGATTCCCATTTTCCGTCAATGAGAGTAGAATCGACATTACCACCTGGGAAGACATTCACACGTTTTAATGAGCTCGTGATCTCGACAACAAGTAAGTATCAACAAGTCTTCGTGCGTACCGTTGTGCAGCCCGAAACGAGATAACTGATCGATGTCGATCATGGACAAGAATGGGGTGTACGCTGCAGGAGCGACCTTGCCGTGCAGTTCCCCATTGGGTGCGACGCCTTCATTGACTGCATCGTACTTTGAGTTGGCGATGTTCGTAGCACCGGAAATATCGAAGTAGTCGATCGATCTACACCCCAAAAATCAAAGTCGGATGGTAAGCGAGGCTTCTGAACTCAAATGCGCATGCGCCACCTCGGCGAAACTGACTTGTACTTGGACTCTGTTTCTTTATCCCCATTCCCCTTCCCATCGCGTGTTAACACCAAGAATTTCTTCCCATCGAGGTAGTGAATCTCATTCTGGGTGATGGTCTTCCCCTTCTTGGTCTGCGGAAGTGGAACAACCCACTCGCCTGTAAGGCTAGGTTTGGCAGAAGACACATCCCACTCGAAGAGTCGAACGTAATCGTCTCCATCCTGTGATCCAGAGATTAGCATGACACTTAGATACTTGCTTTACTATGAGTTTACCTTGTTGCTTCCGCCATCCTGTATTAGCGCCGCTTGAAGCATAGCATAGAGCTTGGTACCTTTCGGCGAGGCTGTCATGCTTTCAAATCCTTATAAGGTAGCCAAATTTGTTATTAGTATGGGCCGTTGAGCCCCAACGCGCAGCCGTTTGGCTTACCCTTATTCGGACCACGCCCACTGTCTGGATTCACCTGCGAAGTAAAGTTGACGACTCCGTTGATCCTGGGGATGACCGCTTGTGGGGGCTGGATGACCAAGTTAAGACCGCCATCGGGGTTGAACTTGTAGATATAAGCTGGGTGGGGTGATGAAGTAAGTACTGGTTGCCAGCTGACAAGGAAGCGAACCATTACCTCCGTATTCGTCCCCTACCCAAAAGCTGAGTGAATAGTTAGATATCGCGGGATATTCCACTCATAAAACGGACCATACCTTCCATCAGAGTTGAGCACCAGGCTCTCATCATCGAGTGTCAGACAATTCTTTTGGTTTATCGATGGCACTGGCATGATGGGATCACCATCACTGGCTGGTCGAACATCAAGAGCGTCGAGTCCTGTCGTTGCTTTTCCTTGTCTTTCTGTGTAGAGTTTTGTGCTCTTGTAGGTAACAGAGAGCGTCTTCTGAGCGTCGTAAAATGAGAGTGGGGTCGAGTCCATGTAGGGAGATAGTGTGAATGCAAGTTCGTGCTGACGCCCTTGATAGTCCACTGTTTTATCGACGCTATGAAGAGAGGAAAGGCAAAACGTTTGCTTCGTGAGGTCAGAATGAACACTGATCAAGGAAACTACTGCCGTTGCGCACTTGTATCCACGATCCGGTTGAACAATGAAACTGCCAGAGTACGATTTCCCGTCCACTGACTTTGTCCAAGAGCCACGTTTTATAGCGATGGCTGACCCCTAAGATGCCGATATGATATTAAGTTATTAAGGGACGCAGCTCATTTGATCTTTTGTGGCAGTTGCCTACAAAACCTCCTATTGTCGTCCCAGTAGAATCTCTCGCATTTGATGGAAGGACACCGAACGCAACCATTCCTTTGCTGACATAGCTGTCGCTAGATTTACCCCCGCTCTTCAACGGTGCGGCTGTGACCGAGATAAAGAGAGCGTAAGATAGTGCAAGTTGACGAAACATGGTTCAACCGTTGGAGGGGCTAGCGTAGGAGGGTGTCAATGCAATGCAGTCAAAATGTATTTATATAGGCCCAATTAGCAGGTACATAACTTCAAAAGAGACACACGAGCGCTCGTATAAGAGCACATTGCGACGACTTTGTTTCTGGAGGAGGAGGGCCTGAAGCATGCATCACCTACACATGGGCCTGGCGGTTGTCGTGGTTTAGCACATGGCCTCCGCCAGACTCTAAGTCCCGGTATATGTTGATCGCAGTTGTCCAGTTGAAAGTTGCAATGCTGCTCTCGTTACGACTTCGTTGCACACAGCATGTCGGTTGTATGGTCGGCTCAGGGTGGTACCATTCAACTGGTTTCACCTTCGGCAAATCTAGAAGCCACCTTTTGAAACGTGAGCTGATCACGAATGGCCAGATATATATCGAGAGGTTCCACCTCGTGCCTAGAGTTTAGTATTGTTAGGTTGTGTGAGATAATGAAGGCAGAGAATATCTGTACAGGCATGAGATAGAACCGCAGACCGCGGCCGAAAGACCACAACACCAACATCTCCGAGGGACAATTGTCAACAGGTTCTCACTCGAAATCTCAAGCCCACGACCACTCGAAACCTATACATACTGTAATGCTGGCTTGTAGATGAATGTCTTCAACACCACTGTCACAGCACGACACTTACATTATGGCCGCTCGAACACCCACTAATGCCACCGCTGCGGCTCGGCTTGCTGCAACTTCCAGGCACTTGAGCACATCGCCACCCGCGGTTCGGGTTAACACCATCACCGTGTTCGGAGCTGGGCTGATGGGTGCGTTCAATGATGTCTCTTTTGTGGGGCTTGACCCGGATCGCGTGACGAAACGTCATCCACCCTCCTTGCAGGTGCTGGTATCGCCCAAGTTGCGGCTCAAAATGGGTTCAACGTATGTCAGATGCTATTCATTCAGAATGTACTTCGTCAAAATTGAACTGACGGTCTTCTGCTCGGTGGCAGGTCGTCTTATGTGACGTCAACGCCAAAGCCGTCGAGAATGGCAAAGCCATCATCCAAAAATCAATTGCTCGGATCGCCAAGAAGGTCCATCCGAACTCCCCCTCTGATCAGGCGGCCATGACTGCATCGGTTCTCGATAAAGTCAGTACCACTACGGACTCCGTCAAAGCCGTCGCCAGCACCGATCTCGTTGTAGAGGCCATCGTGGAGAACCTCAAGATCAAACAGAACTTGTTCTCCTTACTGGATAAAAACGCACCGGCAACCGCCATCTTTGCTACTAACACCAGTAGTCTGGCAGTTCGAGACATTGCTGCCACCTGCTCAGCGGAGAGAAGGACCCGGTACGTACTATCCCAAAGCTTTAAGTCACCAAAATGGTCTGACGCATGAAACGGTATGTGTGCATACCGAATATCAGGTTCGCCGGCCTTCACTTTTTCAATCGTAAGTTATTTGTACCACTATGTCAATTTAAGCAACTCGCTAACACTGGTACGTCAACGCAGCTGTGTACGATACCTCTCATCTCTATCTATACGCCATAAATGACCTGATAGCTTAACAGCCCCCAGATGAAGCTCGTAGAAGTAGCGAAAGCCCCTGAGACGTCCGAAGAGACCATGGAGTCGCTTATGGATGTGAGCAAGCGAATGAAAAAGACGGCAGTCCGATGTAAAGACACTCCCGGGTGAGGTCACTCTACCCCCTAATGTATTGGTCATATTCCAACTTATTTCGTCTTTGGTCTCTCAGCTTCATCGTCAACCGATTGTGAGTTTTATGGGCCAAAATCCCACGTGTAGGAATCTTGAAAAGCTGATATACATCCACAAAGGCTCGTTCCGTACATGACCGAGGCGATCAAGATGGTGGAACGTGGAGACGCCAGCGCAAAAGATGTCAATATTGGCATGAAGCTGGGCGCAGGATATCGTAAGTGGCTCTGCCCTTGCACGCCGAAAAACACGCGTCCTCCAAATCTAACACCGCTTGCTGACAATCTTCAGCTATGGGCCCGCTTGAACTTGCGGACTTTGTTGGCCTGGACACTTGCCACCACATCCTCAGCGGCTGGAGAGAGAAGGTCGAGAACGGAGAGGAGAAGGTACGTCGTTCTCCCACACTGGAGGAGATTACATGGAATGAAGTATAAATATTATCACGTGCAGGACCTGACGAAAGAGATGGTAGCTGAGCCAGAGACGTTGCTCGCGCTAGTCAAAGCGGGAAAACTAGGAAGGAAGACTGGAGAGGGTTTTCTCAAGTACTGATCGCTTTGAAGAGACTGTATCCACCACGTTCCAGTATCATAATATATACTCTTCTAATGCCGCAAAAGGAAGATAAAGGTCTTCTAGATCGTGAAACCCTCGTTTCGAATCTGGCAATGAGGCTATAGTGTCGGCGCTCAAAAGTCATCAGAGCACCCATCTGTAGGTACAATACCCTCTTAGAGCCCACCACCATCCCTAAGCACCTTGTCTCGATCCCAAACGAGACTCGTTGTCGAAAGGTTTCTTTTCCCATCACGTACACGCTGTCATTGGTTCTGAGCTTTAGTCACAGCTTAGCGAGACGGTGTTTCGCTCGCCGCTTTCTTGTTTTGGAGACGGCATGATCAGCGAGTAACGTGTTTGTCGACTCGGTAGAAGCTCTCGACCCTTGATAGCAATAATGATGACTATGATCTACACGTATGTCGTCGTGTCTATACACTTCCTGGTCATCGCGATCGATGTCGATGAGGAAGCGGAGACGGCGGTGAATCCGAATCAGGTACCATCTCCGTACATTTGCGTCCCGACTGACCAATAAACCAATACGTAGCAACCTGAGCTCAGCCTTGCGGACTCCAACATGTTGCCGAATATGGTAACTAGAAATGAGCAGCAAGGGCGTTCCGAATATGCCTCCGAACACGATGCGAACATGCGGCGCTCCAAGCCACAAACCTGGTCATAAGACGATTATTTGTTCTTCCCCAATTCATCGATCTCCGTCTTGTATCCTCTGCCTTTGCTGCATCCATGTCCGCGAAGCAGAGCGCACCACCCAACGATGCCGATGTCGACGAATGCACCCGTCGCATCAGGGAGCAACTTAAGTACCTTCGGCTCGACGATATGGCCAGTCTGAGCCATGCTCATGCGCATTCTGGCGTAATTGGAGCATCGATTGGGTGGGTCGAACAGGTGAGTAAGCAATCTCTCGCCCGTTTTAGTTGGGTTTTGATTGAGCAATTTACGCCTTTTGCAGGCGGAAGGGAACTTGAAGCATTTCCTCCAGTATTTATATGATACATGGGGTGACGTCTATCATACACTCTGGAGGCACCAAAAGCTTGGTAAGCGAGCCGCAGCCGCTGTGGTGTTGACGTCGCTGACCGCTGCCATATCCTCCAACTCCTCTAGATCTGCAAGACGCTTTCGCGGTCCTATACTTTGCAACCGGGGCTTCATTGGTCCTGATCGGCATCTTCATCTGGTGCTTGCTCTCGACTTCTCCGGTGCTCGTGTGGTTATATACCTTCATGGCAGGGAAATCGACTGGAGGCTTAAGTCTTGTGAATGCAGGTGTGCAGAGCATCACCGCATCCGATGGCATGTGCATCACTAAACTATGTACAAACCTCGATTTCTTTATTTTAGCAAACCCCAATATCTTCCGCAATCTGACTCAGGAGCAGTCGAATGCGGCCAAAAAGAAGCTTAGTGAACAGCCTGACCCGAAGGGGCATAATCCCAGGTATATTACCACTCTGATTCGCTTCAACGGATCTGCTCACGTGATTATGATAATAGGACTTTCGACTTGGATGTTGCGAAGATGCTGTAAGTCATTTTATCCCTGATTTTCTTGGAACGTTGGAGAACTGATTTAATTTTTTTTAATGTCACGGCCAGCCTACAGATCTCCTCCTTGATGTATGAGAGATCCAACGAGGCTGCCAAGGAGACTATCAAAGAAGTTCACGCACACATCCGAAACAATAAGGACGATACAGAGACGCTCTCTCGAAAGACCTCCGGACTTGCCTTGGCGGAACCCGGACAGCTCCTCGCATCGCTTGTCGGCCACGAGAACGTCAGCTCCGTCTTGGATAAGCATAACGATGAGGACGGCGAAGACGCGATCCACGAGTGGGCTCATAGTTATGACGTATGCTACGAGCCCGTATCGGAGTTGTCTTCGTTGAGCCAGGCGTACTGCTCTCTCTTTTGGGAAAAGAAGGGGAAATGGGTCGTAGTGGCTTTCAAAGGTACTGATCCGAGGTCCTTCGAGGAATGTAAGTATATTTGAAGATTCTTGGCTGCGGCTATCACTGACTCTAGATTGTACGTGGCTTCCCATAGGGAGTACGGATTTCACTGCCCGTTTCGAGGACATTTCGGCAGACATTCCCGGGTTCAAATACGGTGAGTATATCAGCAGTGCACTTGATTAGAGCTTGATCGGAATTGCGCTCAAATGATTTCCCCTCTTCAGTGCACCGCGGCTTTAAAGAGGTTCACGCTTTGGCTTTGATTGGCTTTGAAGATGTAGGCGCTCATATCTCTTTTATATTATACAGAGATTGTTCCCCTCCAGCGGACTGCATAATCAACGCAAGCCCATAGGTCAGTCCCACATTGGTTCTTCCGATGGCGTGAGGAAATGAGACCCACAACCACATGTGTACAGATACCATCCTCGCCGCGGTCAAGATTGTATGCGATGACCTGGTCACCATCAACGCTCCAGGAACGAAGATCAATGTTTGGTATGTATCAGCTGAGGACTGTATATGTGATCTCGTATTGAACCCCCATTCAACTAATGGCTTCCTGCGATATCCACAGGTTCACTGGGCATAGTTTGGGCACCGCCATCGCCAGTCTCGCCTACGCCAAATCGTTGGTCCACCAAGATCTTTTGGGGGGAAATGCGCTTCTTAGGGATGCGTATCTTTATGCGACACCTATCACAACGGACATTTGTAGTCGCAATGGTGTGTTGAGTATCGCGCACCATTCTCCCCGCTCATAGAGGGTGGCTTACTGGTGCCCTTGAATGTTGGCAGCGTTCAACGAAGCTCTGTTCGCCGACAGGAACGTACCGAGGACGATGTGGCGGGTCACCAACAGGAACGACTTTGTGGCGACTGGATTGCCATCTTTGGGTGATAATCCCAACACCACAGATCTGGATCCAGGTAAAGATCTTGCGGAACACTCTTGGTTTTATTGCAGACTCTCCGTTTCTGACCCCATGTTCCCATTTCTTCGCGCTCTGCCTTTTTTTTTTTTTTTTACAGAGAACCTATTCGGCTTCGCTCACCTTGGTGTTGAGGTGTTTATGAAATCCCGACCGCATCCGTGCGAGATCAAGGGTACACACCCAGCTCATATTCCGTTCGCATTGGACGTACACATCGGGTCCAGCTTCACTCATGACGAGGTCGTGGCGCAGAGGGAGGCCGCAATCAAGGCTGGGAAGACGGTTGCGAAGATACACTTGATGATGCAGGACGTACCGGTCATCGGTCGGCTAGCGGCGCATGCGAGCACCAATGTGAGCTCCCTTGACCCTCTTTCCCTTATTCCCCTTAAAGGCACAGGACTAGGATATCCGCTTACCGATAATGTGATCCTTTCTTTTACATCTTGCAGTACTTTGATCAACTCGATCAGATTGCGATTGGGGGTTGCGTGGACCGCGATCGTGCTGCGGATCCCGGCCAGTAGGAGAGCATCGGACTTACCATGTGAGCTGTTGACGAAATTTGGAAGTAGATGGGGCCGTTGTTATATAGCCAGTCCCATGCACCAACTTTCGAATCCAAACGGATATTTGGGGTGGGTCATGAAGTGATGGTAAGGCGTAACCTGTATAACCCTACAGTCAACCCGCTTGCGCCTGAAATCCGAGATAAATAAGAAGGTTGCCGTGTACTGACCTAAGCATGGTCGAATTCAACCGGGATGTCTGGTAATCACCTCTTGCTGGACTAACATACGCCTTGTCGTTGCCTCGGCGGTGTGGCAGGCTTACGTCATGTTCGAAACGATTCTGCTCGATTACGTTACCTATTTCTGGCCGCTCGTTGTACGTGTGGTGGGGCAGGCAACGCAGATCACCAGCACCCCTGCCGAATAGTGCAAGGGCCGCCTGGAGACCAACACCCTCCTCTCCATTTGTATTCCTACCTCCAAGGACAGAGTGGAAACACAAAAATTCGAGGGGCTATACCCCGCTGGCACCGTATGATTGAAACGCGGGAGGGAGGGGGAGGGGGGCTATCCTCCCTTGAAACACAATAAGGGGCATGCTCGCTATATAAACGAGTCATGTCACAGGGAAATCGCCCAGACATCTCTTTCATCTCAATTTCCCCCTTCTCTCCTGCTCTTCTCCATCTTTCTACGGACTTCAACAACTTTGCGCATCTATTATCTATTTTGATACAACTTCTTTACTTTTCAAATCCTTTTTTTCCTTTCGCAACTCCCGCACCTTTTCCTTAACATTGTTTAACGACTCCGTGCATCATGCGGCTGCCCAATCTTACAGCTCCCCTCCTCGTCGCCCTATTGGCCACTCCGGCCCTCAGCGCACCCACTCACCTCCAACACACCCGCCGTTCCAACGATGGCCAAGACTCATCGTCCACCCTCTTCCGTCGTGGCCCTCAACGCCTGAGCAACACCAACTCTGGCCTGAGTCGCGACCGATTCTCTCGCTCACTTCACAATATGCAGACTACCTCCTCCTCCAAGTATGTGATTGACTTATTATAAAACTCTACATGCACAGTTACTTAAGTCTAGCCTACCGTCCTTCATCACCATCCCGTTCTCATAGACTGCATGCTAAGCGTTTCACCGATGAAGAGCTCAATGGGGTCAAGGACGCGTTCGGTGGCTTTTTTAAGGATCATGATAGAACAGAGACCAAAGCCTTGGATCATTCACACCTGAAGGGTCACCCTGAAGTCACCAGGATTACGCTTAAAAAGGGCGAGATCACACATCAAGGTGAGAGCAGTTCAAGCTGCGGCCTCACCCCGACCATGTTTATCGCGATTCTGACGTTAACTCCTAATGACAGTGCTGGCGGTAAAGGCGGAAGGGAAAACAACCTTCATAGAAGTGCCGAAATCGGACGCGTCGCAGAGTCACATCCCGGGTAGCGCTAAAAAGGGGTGGTCGACAAAGAAAAAGGTTATCGTAGGTGGAGCTGCCGTGGCTGGCGTCGGTGCGCTGGGATATGAGGTCGTGAAGCACCGCAAAGCTAGCGCTGCTGAAGCGGCGGCCGAGGCCGAAGATACAGGAGGCGCCGGCTCAATGTGTCCGTAAGTCGACGAACCTTTAGCAGCACGTGTTGTTTCAATCGCTGATGTTGGATTTCTTTGATATATGTTTCCCCTAGTGGGCAAGGCGGCGCTGACGGCCAGACCAAGCTCACATCAGACCAGAAGAGCCAGATCCAATCGCAGGCGGCGGGCGGTTGTGGTGCCTACACAGAATGGCTCCTCATCTGCAATTCGCCCTACACCCCAGACGACTGGTCTTGGGTCAACGCGACGGTCTCAGCCGCGCCACTCCTGTGAGTTCGCACTCATACAAAGAGAGAGAGAGAGAGAGAGAGAGAGAGAGAAACTCCTTCTTCCAACCCCTTGCGCGATGTGACCAGTTTCATTGACAATTTGTTTTCTATTCTACAGCCCGCCCGTAGACAACAGCGCTTTCACGTCCACCGAACTGCTCCAGATCAACTCCGACTTGTGCAGCACTTCCAGCACCGACGGTGACCAGCAGTGGTATCAGTACTACAACTCGACCGTCATCGCATATCCAGGATGGGATGGAGAGCCGGCGCCGACCTCTTCTGATCTGAGCGCCATCAACAACGCCGACTGCGCTCAAGTCCAAGCTGCAGTGACCGCCTTTGAGAACGGTGGGAGCGATTCAAGTGCGGGTGGAACCAACCCCTCTGGCGGATCTGACGATGGTTCAGGAGATGCATGAGGAGCTGTGTCGAGCGTTCTATCGCATGGTGTGCCCCTTAGTTTCCCAAATCAATGGTTGCAGGATACAGGTTATTCCGTCCCCCGTAATCACACCTCGGGATTGGCTGTGGGAAAATCTTGACCTATTCAGCCCCTGACTCCTTTTAATGGATCATATATAACGCATTGCGAGTATCGACAATGAGAGCGCCTGTGTTCATGAGCGACCGTCGCGGCAGTTGGCTGATGACCCTCGGATAAGTTCGGTGTATAAGATCCAGCTCACTAGCAAAGTCTCTTGCAGGAGACCATAGACTTCGACTAGTATGCCGAGAGACTCTCTCAGTGGGTGCATAATCTCTGGGTAGTTCGGCCCACCGCGACGAAAGTAGATCTTGATCTTACAATCTTTCCAAAGCGCTTGAACGCATTGTGCAGCAATCCTGCTTGAGCATCGTGAACTGGAGAGAAGTACCAGCTCTCGCATCAAGCCTCTGGGAAGATCTTGAATGAATAGCGTGAAGGATGGCAACATTTCCGATGGGCAATGGTCCGGATCCCAGGATTCTGAACAGAACCGACAGCAACATGAGCTGGACTTCATTCAGCATTCCGAAGGAATCGCTATGGACTCGAAAACCGTGCAAGATCAGAGCGCCAAACGCAAAAGGCCACTTGATGCGGTTGCTTTGAGGAATGCGCCTATTCTCCTCCCACCCCGACGGGGCAGTGACCAATCATGACGGTGGCGCTGATAGGGACGGACTGGGTCGAAATCCGGATGCTCGTCATCCCGTCACTTCGATTTCATCCAAGCCAGTACTTTTTGGTGCATGTCAAGATTCGCTAGTCGCGGGCGCGACTTGCTCCACCCCTTCACCACTGTGAGGTTCTTGACTCCAACTTTAGAAGGTTTTTTTTTCCCTTCTCTTTCTTATGGACGCGTAGTTGGGATCTCAACATTTGTACCTGCTATGATGAGCCTGAATGCGATACGTTCCTGCTGTCATTTCTTGGGTGGGGATCTTCATCTTGGGACGAACTAGCACATGCAGGGCTCAGTTATGGGCCTTTCAGCTTATTGATTTACCTAGATCTGCTGACCTCAATCGTAATATCAAGACCCTTCCACAAGGCACGATATGGTCAACTTGCTTCTAGAATCCAATTGGTCGATCTCCGATGTGGGGTCTTTCCTCATGGCATAGAACTGCTTCATTGGACGAGGAATCATTCGCACCCATCAAGCCGTGTCACATGGAGGTTGGCCCCTTTTCGTTCTCACGTCCCCGCTGACCGTTGACACCGTCATCGACAAGGGATCATTGGACCAGCCTTCTCTCCCCACGCTAGCGGCTCCTTCGTCTGATCAGTTAAGAAGGGCAAGGCCTGATCCGCGAATCAGAATACTTATCGCTTCTGTTAGATCCTCTCCGCCAGTCTTCTCATCTAATCCCCAAATTCCATCATGAAGCTCTCCCTCTCATGGCCGCTGCTAGCAGTCTGTATGGTGGATGCAGCATGGCCCGATCCGATGTCCTATCGTGGCGGCATTGATATCCGTTCGTCATTGGCTATGGTGGACCAGGGTCAACCTCCTCCGGCCGACCTGGGAGATCGCTCGGTGTACGGCAACTCATCTCTCTTTCATGTTTGGAGGTGAATCCATCATTTTCATTCATTCGAATGACACGGGGTCATGATCCGATCAACTCCTTTTCATCAGACCGAAAGCACATTTCATCGCACCCAACGGATGGAGTATGTTATCAACTTTCTTTCGATCCTCCTCGCTCTAACACACCCATGGTATAGTGAATGATCCCATGGGCCTGTTCCAACTGAATGATGGAAAGTTCCGTAAGTAGATTAGATGTTATTCGGAAGACAGAAGGCAATTTGATGTTTACTCGTGCCTTTAACGGGTCTTAGATGCTGGCTATCAGTCACACCCAAACGTGAGGTCTTGCCTTCATTCTTACCGCACCCTTGGTTGCTTAACGTTCACCCTTTGCCTGATTTTATCCAGCATGTTGTAAGTCATAACGTTACACGGCTACAAGTCGTCACAGTGAGCAAACTCTAATGTACGTTCACGTCAAAGTATTGGGGAAACATCAGGTGCGATTTGATATCGCCTTGGCCCTTCCGGGTGGCCATTTAGTTATGTCTTCCTCGAAAATAGTATGGGAGCTGCCTGGTCCACAGACCTCGTCACCTGGCACGACTACAACTCCTGGGTTGATCCTCGTACATTGGTGAACCTTGCTTCCTGCATATCTCATTAGCACCATGGATAGCATATTTACGCGCTCTTTGTTATAGTACCCATCGCAATTGTACGACATAACTGGTACGTCAGCCCCAGCTCTCACCAGCTCATGCTGTGTATATATAACGACGGCCCATCAGGCGTCTTTGATGGATCAATCATCCCGGAGGGTTGGAACGGCTACCCAACGGTGAGCATATTTGAATGCTGTGCCCAGCTTATCCTGTTCACTCAAACCTTCAATCAAAATGTGGATTTAAGATTATCTACACTAGTGTGAAGAATTTCCCAGTGGGCTGGAATTCCCCTGAGGTTGAATACAGCGAGACCCAATCCCTCGCCTACTCCACCGATAGTAGGTCTCAAAATAACACCTCACACGTGGAAGCCGTTGAGTAAGACTAATAAAATCTCAAACAGGCGGACAAAGCTGGATCAAGTTAGACTTCCCTGTCAACCCGTGAGCCGTTTTCAAGCCTTACACGTGTAACCGTAGCTTGTAATCTGAAGGAGACTGCCATTGTGGTATCTTTAGCATAATTTCGAACTGGCCGACAAAGTTCAACACAACTGGCTTCCGAGATCCTTATGCCTTTCAGTGAGTCACTTATCAATTTGACTCCATGGATCTCTTGGGTTGTCAAGTGTAACTTGGATGTCCCTCGAATTTCAAAGGTCTCCCAGGCTTTCTGCACTCCTCGAAAATTCGACCTCCCTCACCAACGCTACGGGCGATTGGTTCCTCACCATTAGTGGAGGAGTCCGTCCAACTGAAGGTAATGAGTATTTCATGATTTCCATCCGTTGTGATCCAGCAATACCAACGTAACTTCGATTTCGTTTCGCACACCGATAGGAGGAAGGCTGTACCTCTATAGACAAACAAAGCCGAACGTATGTCGCACCCTGCTACCTTGGAATCCTATCAAAATAAACTCAATTCCCGGTGATATTGCTGTTCTTTCGTTTAGGATTGGCTCGATTGGACCTTCTTGGGCCCAGTATTCGGCACCGCCGGCAATTCTTCATACAGCAAATGGAGTGGTAATTACGGATTCAACTATGAGACATGTGCTGTCACAAGGCTAAATCCAAGTGGCAAAGCCACTGACGATGGGAGTGACGGTACGGCTCTGGATGTACTGGGTTTGGGCACCGAAGCTGGGAGATTCGGTGAGTGATCTTACCGTAGGTCCCGTGTGTGAGAGTGCGCACAGCTGAATAGTACTTTGTAGATCATGAACTCCACTGGCCATTATGGGTGGCAGGTAGCATGTCCTTGGTGGCGTCAAACGGCAGCGCCCAGTTTGACAGAGAGTTCTCGTAAGTCAAAAGCTGACTCATGTCCTGGCAAAGACTTGACGAGCCCAACAATCCGTATGCTGACGTGGTCTGTCTCACCAATGCATGAACAGAGGTGTCGTCGACTTTGGAGAGCTTTACGCGAGCGTCAGTTTTCCCGTTGCAGGGGGTCGTCAGGTT
>WSTV01000171.1:37274-53330 GCA_019632285.1 Tulasnella sp. 332
CAGCCCCTCCAGACTCTTCACCAGCGTCTCATGATCCTGCGCTTTCAACATCCTCCTGCCCCAGCTCTGCCGACTGACATACGTAATAACGGGCTTGTTCTGCAGAATCAACTCGGGATCCCTCGTCAATCCCGAAAACGTGACCACGTTCCACCTCACAGGTGCCCACCAATTCCCTCTCAACTTCCCATCGGGACCTTTCACAACACTCTTCGGCAGCCGGTCCGCGATGGCCGTGATCTTCTCGACGGGGAGGAAGAGCGGGTCTCTGCGTGAGGCCGTCGAATCCTGCAAGACGATTCTATCGAAGATGAACGGCTTGAACATCTCCGCGCGATCCGTCCAGTCGTCTTTGAATTCGAGGCCGGTCGCGGGG
The DNA here is from genome assembly GCA_019632285.1 of Tulasnella sp. 332. Lineage (NCBI taxonomy): Eukaryota > Fungi > Basidiomycota > Agaricomycetes > Cantharellales > Tulasnellaceae > Tulasnella > Tulasnella sp. 332. The sequence goes on from WSTV01000171.1 coordinate 37,651, forward strand.
AACGCGCTGTGAAAGACGTATTGGTTCATTTTGGCATAGTCTCGCCAGTCTGAGGTGAGAATATTAGGGGTTATGAAGCGTCGCGGAGATGAGAGAGAGGTGTGTCCGGCGGCGGTGATATGGGTGTCGAGCGATGAATATGTGCGCCATAGTCCGAGAAGAACCTCTAGTGGGACAGAAGAATTAGTTGGCAATTCTCGTAGAAAGATGCACAACGCGTACCAGCAGCAAAGTGATAGTAATGAGAAAAATCTAATGGGACAAAGAAAGCGTGTAGACGGGTTATAAGTTCATCTCCGCTACGCGGAAACGCTGATTTGAGAGCCGGAAATACCCAACGCCCCCATCATTAGATCATCAGAATGGCATGGGCTCTAGACTAATAGCTTATGGCATCCCTATCTCTTCTCGAGGTTTTGACGACCAGAAAGCAGCGGAAGACCCTCCCTCGAACCGGCATACTCGGAATTGTGGATGCTGCAGAGGAAGACAGCGCTGCAGAACTTACATTTCACGTCGTCATAACAAACAAACTGCGGTCAACCCAAAGCAGGGAATCAGTCAAACTCTCTCGGGATATAGTCCTGGGGCTCCAAAACTCACGCTCGTCCCAGCCATCCGATTTGCGAACTTGCCAAAGATCCGTTTCGCCTCTGTAGCCGTGATGATCTGCATATTGACGTCTGTCGGCGCACGATCAGCGTCGGGCTGGTAGTCAAGCCTCGGAGATCCATCAGAGATCATGAGATATCTCTCCGGAAGTTCAGTCCGGTTGGTTGCATCGTCGGATTGGACAATATAAAATGTGCCGTTTAGGGCGTAAATGTTGTCCAGGATGGTCCACCCTTTGCAAACATAATAAGTAGAGCAGGAGCAGGAAGGAGGTCAAGGAAGGAGACCATGCGCACCTGGTTGATGCTGAACAAGCCCCGTGGTCGGTACGCTATCCGCGTTCCATACGACTCGACTGTTCTCGATGTTCACTCTAGCATCGTTTGGCAGCACGTCGTGAGACTGGAAGTGTCGATCGTTTGAATCAAATGCGGTATATTTTGTTTGTAAGAGTGGCGAGCTTAAAGTGATGCGTAGAGAGCTGTCGTATCCAGATTGTGCGGCAAAGACAAGGTAAAAGATTGTGACCATGACACAGCATGCGCAGACCAAGCCATATTCCTTTCCAGAGGGTGCCAGCATTAACCAAATTCTTTCCGAGGCAAAGAGAGGGACAAATTGCAAGGTGAAACAAAAAGAAGGAAAAGATAGTGGTGGTGGTTCAGATAGAACGGCTGAACATCGGACCGCGGTAGCCCAATGTTGTTATTCGGGGCAAACATATATTTCAAGCGGTGAAGTCCGTAATCTCTTCCTCAACGCCGATCCAGTTCTATTGGGGTGACTGGCCGGTATATTGAATCAGTCTGTAGCCAAGTACTAGTCGTAATCGACGAATGTAAAGCGAGGGCGTGAACTGAGCTTACGGTTATGTCCGTGTCACCGCCGAGGACAGTCGAAAAATCAACCACCACCAGCACTTACCCCACTCCTTCTTCTCTTCCACAAATAATACAGATATGGACGACTCGGATATCTATGGCGGTATGCTAATTCTGAACTAATACTCTCTGATGTCGGTGAAGCTGACTTTGTATGCGTCTCTAGACTTATATGGTGCTGATTATGATGACGGAGCCGAGACAACAGAGGTGGAGAAGTCTTTGACTGGAGCTGCGACTGGACTAGAAGTGGCTAGTCTTAAGAAAGACAGTCCAGAACCTACACCAGCCAAGCCTGCTGCTGCCACTGCTCAACCCCCAGCGACGAATCCTCCAGCAGCCGTGGCCCCTGTCAAAGCGGCAGACCAGTCTACCCCCAGTTCGGCTGTTCCCCAACTGGGGACTTATCAAACCAATAGTACCTACTCCAATGTTCCGGCCCCGACGAATCCTATCGCGTCGTATTCGAGTAGAGATGACCCTCCGATGCAAAATAACCTCGGCAATCACAACCATGTGGGTGGTTATAACAATAATGCGTACCAACCAAAGGGCGTGTACCAACAGAGACCGGATCCTTCATATGGGGGTAATCCTGGGAATGGTTCGACCCAGCAGCATGCTGGAGCTTCTTTCCAGCAGGGGATTGGTGGGAAAGAAGCTGATGGGTCTGTCCGACCTTCTGATATGCGCGATGAAGGGTGAGTCACATGAGTACCGGCTTCAGGATTTTCTTTTCTTTTCCTTTCAGTACACGATGCCCAGCATGGCGAAGATAGTACGATACCCAGCGAGACTTTGAAGAGTACTTCCATGGGATTGCCACACTAGACGCATCCAATACTCCGTACGCAGTCTAGTCATCATATCGTCGTCTTATGTCACCTGCACTTGCTCGTACAAGTCAATAGGAGTGTAGCACCGCAGTATAAAGAGATCAAAGTACCGTCCATTAGTCCCTTTTACTCCTTGCCGATTTATTTGCGTACATATCGATACGTAGCGATACTAATGAATCATTCTTTTTGATATATAATCCGCTCTGTCGCTCACATCGATCAACATCGACCTCTACAATGCCGCTCAACTATATGTCGTCGCTGTCCCAATACTACCAATAACGTACCACGTCTGGATGTTCTCATATGCATTTCTTGTCTATACCAAATGCTATGTCGATATATACCGAAAATGCAGGAAGATGTTTGTTGGTGGATTGAACTGGGAAACCACAACCGGTATGTCACTTGCAACGTGCTAGTTCCCAAGGCAACGGCCATCCAATGAAGTTTGTATTGTACCGTTTGTAGAAACCCTCAAAGAGTACTTCTCACAATTTGGCAAAGTCGACGCTTGCACGATCATGCGCGACGGCGCTGGAAGGTCTCGCGGGTTCGCATTTTTGACGTTCGAGGACGCCGCGGCTGTCAACGCTGTGATGGTTCGGGAGCACTTCCTTGATGGCAAAGTGGTGGGTGGCATTTTGTCTCTTCACTGGCAGGTGTCTCTGTTCCTGGAACTCACTTGATAGAACCGAACCCTCAGATTGACCCAAAACGCGCCATTCCCCGACTCGAACATCAGCGTACACAGAAGATCTTTGTGGGAGGGCTCGCTCCTACTGTAACAGCCGAAACGCTGAAGGAGTACTTCGCGCAGCACGGCTCGGTCGTAGACGCTACAGTGATGATTGACCGCGAGTCTGGGAGGAGCAAAGGGTTTGGCTTCGTCACGTTCGAGGAAGGGCCGCCATTGGATCACCTCATAGGGCATGGGATCACACTTGATAACAAAGTGGTGGGTTCATACATTGCTGTGTTAGAACGTATGAAACTGTAGTCGCCGACACTTCGGTCGTACCTCACAGATCGAGGTGAAGCTTGCGCAACCCAGACATGCGGGGAGGAACCGAGATGAAGATGGCAGTGGAGGAGGATACCGATCAGGAGCAGTCGGTGGTGGTGGGTACAACAACAACCACGGCAACTCTCATAACAGCGGACCTCAAGCAACGGCCCCTCCAGCCTTCGACGCCCAAGCGATGGCAAACCTCTACCAGCGGATGATGAGCGTTGCCCAGACCGGCGGGTTCATGGGAATGGGCATGGGAAGTATGAACCCTATGATGGGTGGCGGCGGCGGGGGCATGGGCATGGGTATGGGCGGCATGAACCCCATGATGGGTGGTATGGGGCGTGGAATGGTCGGTGCTGGCGGTGTTGGCGGGATGATGGGTGGTGCCGGTGGAGGCATGATGGCGCCTGTGAGTCTGTTCCCTTCGCTGGACGAGAAACGAAACCTCACCTTTGGACCTCGCGGTTTCGTTTTTAGGGTCCAGGGATGGGTCGTGGTGGACCAATGATGCCTGGGGGCGGCGGAGGGCCTGGTATGGGGATGGGGATGGGGATGGGCGGCGCTGTCGGTATGGGGATGGGTGGTGGCGGTGGTGGACCCCCCAGAGGACCTCGTGCGGGGGTGACTGGCGGTCCACAGCAAATCCCTCCTGGCCCCAGTGGTCCTGGAGCCCCAGGAGGCGCGGCGGGACCTATGCGGTCGCAAGGGATGCGAGGTCAGAATACGTACCATCCATATGGGCGAGGATGAACGGACTCGAGCCGGTCTTGGAGTGTGCAGTGTACATCGCCTTCTTCTACTGGCTTGTCTGTATTATGCGTATGTTTAGTACTGTATCGATCGAGCCACGGTAATTCAATTTGACACTCGGAGACGGCGGATGTGATCAGAGCAGATGTCTTGCATTTCTCTCTCAGCTCATACTCTCCACTGCGATGTCAACTCTTTCGTTAGCATGGCTCTTCAGCCATTTATGGCAATGCTTGACGCGCATCTTCGTTACGTATCGAACTATATTGTAGCAGAACCATCCGCAAAAAAAAAAAATCACATCACAACAAAAATCATCCCCTTCATCCATATACATCCCAAGACCTCACTTGGCTGACAAGATTTTAAACGCTCTCGGCTTCGTCGACTGGGGTGGTGGAAGTGGTCGTAGTCGTGGTAGTGGTCATCATCGCAGGATCCACACCATCGATCGACGCCTTCTCGACGGTCACAGTGGTGTTAGTGACGTCGGGAGTGGGGCTATCCACAGCAGCGGCCGTAGCAGCTTCATCCACTACCTTGGCATTGTGATGTTTTGTGTACACCTTTGCTTCGTATCCAGCACCACCGATAACCGCTACGCCAGCTGCACCACCTCCAACAATAGCCGCTTTCTTTAACGGGCTATAGGCGCTGAATGAGGCCTTAAGCCTGGCTGCGCGTCCAGCCCCGGCAGGAGGCTCCACTTTCGGCTTGGACTTGACGAGCCAATTGGCGCCATACTCGAGGGCTCGGTAAGCGCTGGTAGCCTTCACGCTGTCGAGGATACCGCGAGGGAGACTGTTAAGGGGAAGGATGATGATATGAGTCAAGGGCTAAGGGCTACGGACGATTCAGGTCACTCACAGTTGATGGTCATGAGAGATTGGGGCCGCTAGACCAGAGTTGGTGGCAAGGGCGATGATGAGAAGGGTAGCGGTGGCGGCGAAACGCATGATTATTGCTTGTGATGATAGGAAGGTAGGTTCGATCTCGAGGGAAGGTGAGGTAGAGTAGGGGAAGATTAGAGTACAGGTTACCGAAGGAGTAGAGTACGAGGGGGAACTGAGGATAGGATGCGAGACCCGATGCGCACCATGACTTGAATTGATATAGGCGTCCCAGTCGCGTTCGGGTTGCACAAGTCGCGTATCGCTTAAGAGGCGAAGCGTCCAACGATAGCGCGATGTTAGCCGATTTTAAATGTCGCTAGTCACGCATACTGGCTTCGCCACTTGGTGGAATGCCCAATGTTCAAGTCGTATCCGGCGCTATGGTCGACTCGGCCTGGTCGTGAGCGATGCGTATGCGCCAGGTGGGCGGTCCCTCGCCGTCCATGTGTCGCTCCACCAAGTTGCGTGCCCGAAAGAGCAAGCGAAGGGATCGGTACGCCGCATGTACTACTCTTGCGATATCTCTAGAACGCTCTACCCACGCATCACTTCAGTGTGGGCAAACCACTTCAGGTGCTACTTGTTGCACTCGACGGTCTTGGTGTTTCAAACGGGAAAAGGCAAATCGCGGACAGAGAACGTTCGGCATAGTCTAAAAAAACCGGTCTTCCCAGGTGGTCGCTCGTGGTTGGGGCCTTGAATCCATCATGGGGTCGACTATACTACTTCCAGTTGCGATAAGCTTGTGTTGTGGACTTGAAATAGGTCGGTCGGTAGGTCGCGTCCGTAATAAAATAGGGAATGTGTTTGGAGGTTGCCGTTGCATTCGCTCGGCATGATTCTCGTGAGGACTCCTAATTACGTGGACGGGGCTATGTGCCTTGTTATCTGTCAGCCAAATTGATTTATGTTACCGTTTCTCGGACTCGGCACAAATAAATATGGGCTTAACACAGGTATCATGTACTGTGTGGTATACGGATTTGAGCCGGAATGAGCTAATGAAGCGGAACACGATGGAGGTCGACAAGAAGGCTAGACAAACCACTCTCTGGCTATCTTACACGCACGGTTAATATGTAATGTCGTAAATTGTAGACCAGTGCTCAAAAGAAGAACAAGCCCGTTGCTAAGTGGCGTGACCTCTCTACCCTTGTGGGACGGCCATCCGTAGTCGCAACCAACTCCGTAGCATCAGCAGGAAGGGAGAAGGAGGCTTCAATTGACATAGATGCACTGCTGGACAACAAATCGGCGGAGGCGAACGTGGGTTTGGACGAAAACATTGATGGGGATCCCGGCGCTGATGAGTCTGAAGACTTGGAGAAGGGGCTCCGGCTCCATCGCTTGGAGGATGACACCTGGCTTTGGCGTCATTTGGACGACACCGGCGCGGCGAAAGCGGATGCAGCAGAGGATGATGTGTATTTGAACACAGCTCCTCTCAGAGACATGCCCTCCACAGAACCGATCCCTGGCGCCATTAGCTTACATGGCAGCACGCCGGCAAAGAAGATCGGGAAAGGGGCCACAAAAGCCCGGAAGCCGCTGAAGAAGATGTTAGATGAGGAGGTCTACTGAGCCCGTCAAAGCGTCTGCGTTTACATACACACCTAAATAATACCCATAACGCATGTGTTTATAAAGCGTGTTTATAATGCCCGAGGCATTTCTCACTGTACTCTAGAACTTGAAGGGGAGTGGAATGTAGTAAGAGGAAATTACAATACGCTGTCGGGGAGGTAGTGTACGTTCTGAGACGATAATAGAGGATGGGATGAGAGAGAAGCATCGCGCGATGACTTGCGTTGGTGTAGGCGTTTTCCGTGTCTAGGTTGTATGGCTTAAGCATCGGAAGCGTCCAGCTGTATAATTTTAATTGGCGAATGGGTGGCTGATTCTCGTGCTGACATCGGCGTTCAACAGAATGGCTGGTGTTTGACAACCTGACAACGAGTGATGCGCGTGCGTCCAAGGGGGTGTGGTGACGGCCTTTGTTATGCGCTAAGATTTGCCAAAACCAGTCAAGCAAGGAGGTGGCATACAGCCTGTGCGATATCTATAGTAGGATAGCTCCCGCATTGGATCGCGAGGACGGATGAGGCTCGATCCCGTTTGCTGACCATTCAACCTCGCAATATTCTACAGCTTTTTCCGCACGATGTGTGGGAGGGACGCAATCGTGGCTTTCCTCGGGGTCGGGCCCGTGTTCAACAATGGTCGTCGGTGCTTGCTGTGACACAGGGGTTTGGGACTTATTCTAACGATCTTGAAGCATGTCGTCATCGTTGTCGTCGGCGTCGTTCAACGCGGGACGCGTACTCGAGAGGATAAAATCGTTTCACGATGCTGACGTCACCATGTTTGACCTGTGCTCGCGAACTTCTCACCACCACCACCACCACCACCATCACCTCCGAGGCGTGTTTGCAAGTACGTCAAAACGCTCCCTCCAAGAAACAAGCCAGATATTGTCTGACCTTTGACCTTATTCTTTAAAGCACATATCATGGCGGTCCTCTCACCTCGAATCCAAATCACATTGGGACTCATCGCCACAATTACCTTTTTTGGAACGCTATACAGCTACAGGAACGACACATATTTGGATACGTCTAACCCGTTGTTGGCAGCTTTACCACACCCGGCCCATGGGCACAGTCTCTTGGCAAGCAAGGTGCGTCGTTGGGAAGGTGTTGCCGCGAGCTCAAACTAGCTGTCAACCAAGGCTCGAAACACCTCAAAAGCTCAAGGCTTTTAACCGTACTGGTTTGAAAAGACAAGCTGAAGATATCTTCCAGGCTTGGGGCCTGTATTTGGGCTGGCCAAGGCGCCTGTGATCGTTGGGGATGACCGGTCTGCCTTACCGTTCTCTTCAGTCTACCTACATCTAGATGGCTGTTGGGGAGCGCTTTCCAATGCGGCATGAATCCCAAGCTAGCAGCTTGATTCGACTCGCGGCAACCCTAGGATCTAAAAAAACCAGCATGCCAAAAATTGAATTTACGTCTTTTTCTCAATTCTGTTATAGAAAAACATCTTGAATCAGTGGTTTGTGAAGAAAGCGTGGGGATGGACATCTCTGGCGTTCTGGGCCGTTTGGTTGACTGCACCAGAGGGCAGTTCTGTCAAGGACGGATTCGCTATTGGGAGGTGGGTCGTGGAGCCGGATGCTGATCGAGCCAACGATCATCTCATTTACGTTCCAACCCAACAGATGGCTCGGTGCAACTGCGGTATGGGTACTCTTCGTGGGATGGTTCTTCGGTCCTAGTCTATTCGACCGCATCGGCGATTTGAGCGGTCGCGAATGCGTCGTTATCCTGCCCTCAAACGCATCGTCTGGGGGATCTGGGCCAGCTGCCGCCGTCGCTGCTGCCAGCGAAACATTATACTCCTCCCTCACCGTCCCAGCCAAGTTCTGTCTCGGCCGTGTACGCATCTCACCTGAATCCCACCCGGCCTTGTTCGCCCACACACCACAGTCGATGCAAGCCACCACATCCCACATACCGGAGTGGACTGCGAATGTGACGGGGTCTGTACCCAGGTTCTATAGGGGCCATGATGTGTCGGGACACACGTTCTTGTTGACGTTGAGCGTTTTGTTACTTGTGGATCATCTCGTGAGGGCGAGGAGGCCTGCGAGGGTGGCGACTGTGGGAAAGGGCAGTGGGATTGTGCAACACACTCCCCCATCGAGTCCACTGTGGTTGGTCAGCCTCGTTGGAAGCTGGGCGTTGGTTGGACTGTGGATGGTCATGCTGGGCGCTACGGCAGTCTATTTCCACACTTGGGAAGAGAAGCTGAGCGGGTTCTGTAAGTCACTCTCTTCTGTATTTGAAAAACCTTTCTTTGGAACTTCCTGACTGTTCTTTACGTGTTTGTCCCTTAGTGATTGCTATCGTCGGCTACTTTGTCTCTCAGTACCCCTTTGACCCGACGCCAATCTCGGAAACATCCACGACGACGACCCAGATGCAGGATGTCCCACCGAAAGTTACGAAAGTGGAATGAACGTTCGTCGTGAATCGCGGACCCGCGAAGCTCGCGATAACCCCGAGCGTGATGCGAAAGAGCAGATCGCCATTCTCGGCCAAATCGATTGTGTTCAAATACATTACATCGTCCCACTATAATACCGAAGCATGCATGTCATGACCTCATGAAGAGTCAAGGTTCAACTGATTTGACACGTGTCTGCATGTGTGTGATCATGTGGCTGAGCCGCGGTCTAGTGTAACATTCAAATACTGACCGAGGAGCGTGATCTCCCCCCTTGTCACCTGATTCGACCAATTCCCTCCCCATTTCCGACCGTTTTCGCCCGCCTTGCCATTGCCAATCCCCTCCCCCTTCGAGCGCTTACATACGAAGAAGGCTGATAAAATATATAGCACCATGTCAGATGCCGGTGACTCTGATTCCGCTGAAAACCAGCAGCAGCAGCAACAGCACCTGTTGAATCTCTTGGGAGGAATGCCTCCGCCACCCGTTGCTGGAGAGGTGGACATCTCGTGAGTTATCCCACCCCATCTTACCCAAATCCCGTGATTCCCTTCCGTCTAACCAGTAGCAACCTTGCATCTGGTCATGACAGCCCCGACGCTCCTGGACCAGACCAGCCCGCTTCACACCATTTCCTCAATGCCGCTGCCAACCTCTCAGGCTATCCAGGCCACTATCTCTATCCCGGCTCATCGACCACCGCCGCCACCACCGGGACCGGCGGCGCTCCCCCACCGCAACCTCCCACTGCGACGAAGCCAAAGCCTCGGAATTTGCGGAATACCGCCGCTGTGGAAGTGGAGACGGTCGAGCAAGGTGGTGGTGGTGGTGGTGGTGGGGATGACGAAGAGGAGGGTGATGATGGGGGAGACGAAGGGAACTCTGTGGACGAATATGTTCCGGGGGATGAGGAGAGAAGAGCAGATGAACCGGATCCAGATGAACCTGCGCCTTTGGAGCGGAGGAGCAGCAAGCGCAATAATACCACTAACGGCAATGGCGCAACGGCGGCGACGGCTGCAACCACAGCAGGATCACGCAAGACGCGAAGTCGCAAGACCGGCGCCAACCACCATGGGGTCAACAACAATCAATCCACAGACTCTACAGCGAGCAGCATCCCATATCAAGTCGATCTCTCCCAACAGCAACCGCACGATCCTCAGCAACATCCATTCCCCCCACCGAATCAACTCCCATATCCTCACTACCCCCATCACCCGCAGTATCCCGGATTCGTACCCGCGGGAGATCCGTATGCAGGGCTCGCCGCGCAATCGACGCTCGCCACGCTCCAGAGTCAGACCCAGTCTCAGAGTCAATCAATGTCTCAGCAGACGGTGCAGGACGATGGGAGTTACGGGCATCTCGGGAATGGTGGTGGTGGTGGTGGTGGGAGCGTTAATGGGGATGATGGTGTGGATGGGAGTGGGAGCGGCGGCGGACCTGGTGGGAGCGGTGGCAAGCGGAGACAGAGGAAGCATCAGAACGATGAGGAGTGGAATCGGCAGCGGAAGGATAACCATGTGCGTGGTTCTCTTTCTTTCTAATTCTCGATCATTCGGAGTCGAAGGATTAAGTATATATCACTGATGTTGGTCTTTCGATTTCGACATCTTCCAGAAAGAGGTAGAACGACGCCGTCGGGGTAACATCAACCAGGGCATCAACGAACTCGCAGCCATCGTACCCAACTCCTCAGGGAGCGAAAAGGCCAAAGGCGCTATCCTCACCCGAGCGGTCCAATATATCCACTCGCTCAAGGACAATGAGGCGCGGAACATCGAAAAATGGACGTTGGAGAAGCTGTTAATGGACCAGGCGATGGGCGATCTGCAACATCAGTTGGAAGAGGCGAAACGACGGTGGGAGATGGAGTTTGAGGCGAGGATGAATTATGAGAGGGAGGTGGAGGTTCTGAAGGCGCGGTTGGCCGTTGTAACGTCGTCCTCTTCGGCGCAAGAGGGTTCGGAAGGCGGCGCGGGGCAGAAGAGACAGCGGGTTGAATGAAAATCTAGCGGATTGAAGAATAAGAGCCATCAAGTAGCTCCTGGGCGCGTGCTGCCTTTTTTTTTTTGTCCATTGCACGGTCTGTATCCCTTTTTTCTTCATCTCGCTGTAGGCTCTTGACCTCGTTGTATGACTTCCCTGCTGTCACTTTTATGTATGAGCAGATACTAATACCTCTAGAATTGTGCTTTTATGCGACATTGCAGAGTGCTTAGTGACCTTTGAAACAGACCTATCGAGTGACCATGGAATCCAAACTGGATAGGCTTCATGCCCCGCAAAAACTGATGCGCTCTCTAATACTAACGCAAATACATTTGGATAGTATGAGCGCGCGAGCTGAGTACATGCATATGATTGGGAGCTCCGGGAGGGAGATATAATATAATAGCGAAAGCAGGATTTCAAGAAGCGCATGAAAGGGCTGGTGGTGAAAGCAAGATCGCAAAGGGAGCTGACAACGGGAATAAGTTATCCTGAAATGCGGCAATAGATAGCCGCCAGAGTGAATATTTCCGAGAACAGACCAACGTCAAAAAGGATAGTTAACAGCTGAAGGGGTTTTCAAAGGTGTTCGGGGGCCTCTGCTTCATCGTCGCGGCGTCGCCTTGTCATCTGTCGGAGGTATCAACCGCTCCACGCAGAGACGCACCACCGCATCCGCATCGAGAGGGATATGATTGTCGTGGAATCCTTCGGGAACGCCATGATGTCTGAAGGCGGTCTTCCGCGGTACATCTGGCTCCGTCCAGGTTCTACACACGTCAATTCAAAAGCGTCAGGACCACGATCGGTGAACTGGTGTTCGAATAACAATGGGATGGATGTGCTTACACGTCGTTCCAGAACCCGTAGTATCGAATGCCCAACATCTTCGCTGGGTAATGGAAGTCGTAAGAGATTCCCTCAGGAGCGAAGAATTCCATGACGGTCGACTTGGAGTCGGGCTTCATCCAGAGGAGGGAGGTAAGTCCTTCCCCGTGCACGCCCATCAGGATCTGCGGAAGATGCCACTGGTGATCAACACGGCGAAAGGGAGATGCTTTAAAGAGGAATGATCACCCACCGTCGTCCGTGCCGCCAACGCAATCTGCTCTTGCCTCTTCAGATCCTCCATCTTAACCACGTTCACCTCCCAACCGTACTTTTGCCCCAACCCTCTAAGGCCAGCAACGAGCCGTTCATGATCCTCCTCCTTCAACATCCTCCTACCCCATCCCTGCCTCGAGACATACGTGATGACTACCCCTCGCTCCTTCTCCTCTTCCTCATCCCTCATCTGCTTCGTCATCAACATCAATGCCTCACCAACGACATTCTTTCTCACAGGTTCCCACCACCACTTCGTCGCTCCCCCGATTTTCTCGACCTGACTCAACATCGTCCCCCATCCATCTTTATCCTCCCCACGCGCGGCCGCGATCCGATCTCCGAGCACGAGTCGGTCGAGAATGAACGCGCGCGCGGCCTCTGAGCGATCGTTCCATGTGTTGTTGAGCTCGAGTGGTGTTGAGGGGAAGGCGGTGTGGAAGACGTATTGGTTCATATTGGCGGCATCGCGCCAGGCTTTGCTGGAGACGTGTGGGGCGATGAATCGGGATGGGGCCGACAAAGAGCTTTGACCGGCGCGAGTCGTTCGTGGATCTAGCGAGGCATAGGTGCGCCAGAGCGAGAAGAGGATCTCGCTTGAGAAGTGCGAATTTTGGTTGAAGACTTGGGGTGACGGCAAGTTTAGTTAGAATGTGTAAGCGACGTTGCTGTACATCTTGCTTACACTGTTCGTTATCATATGACATGAACTATGAATGCTGTTCGAGTGAGCCTAGAACCATAACGAGGTAAAAACCGAGGAATGATTGCCGGAGGACTCACAGTCGTACCGTCCATTCGGAACGTTTGCTCCCCAAACATCTGAACAGCCTCAGAGATATTGATGGTCTGCATATTCAAGTCCGTTGGCTTTCTGGTTGGTAAATCGTCCGACGTGCTTGCGCCGCTGGAGATCATCATCCGCCGATCCGGAAATGTACTTGGGAAAGTGTCCGTCCGAACGATATAGAGCGTCCCGTTGCACAGGTAGACATTGTCTAGAATCGTGAAGCCTGGATGGAGTTTAAAACTAAACATGCATGTTTCGCTTGAGACACGTGATGAAGGACGTGATTTCAACATACCCGGGGCGTGCTTGATCAATTCGGTGATTGGAAACTTCCGCGTGACACTCAGTCTCTCTAGTTCCTTTGCAGACAGTTTTGAGGCTGTCTTTCCGATCTTTCGGTGCCTTGATTTGGGCGAAGGGGATGATGATGTGTGATAGTGCGGTGCGGGCGGATTCGACGCTGGATAAGAGCCTATGGCCTGAACTTCCTCATTGTCCTCTCGCTCTGCGGTCGCATCTTCAAGGGTGTATACGGGCGATGAGGAGGATTTAAGCCTTTGAGGGTATTGGAGGATTTGAGTCGTTATGCTGGAACGAAATTCGAAGAGGCCATAGAGAAGAACGCTCAAAACCGCAACGAGGGCGATGTCTCGTCGAATGGAGGCGTGCATATATCAAAGCCCACCCAGATTAGGAAAGACCGAGTGATTCAAAAGGAGCGTTGAAGCAAAAGTAGTAGCAGGATGATGGCAAAGAGGAATGATTTTTTTTTTGCTCTTCGTTTGACAGAAGAAGTGTAAGTATTCTTGAAGGAAGGCGGGCCCTATCGTGGTTGATTTTCGAAGCTGAGAATTTCGAAGCACCAAAGTCGCATGGAAGACCCCGCAACTGAGAACCTGGCATGCCTCTTCCGAAACGACTGGCATCACAGTCATTGCACAAGTGTTGACAGGTGTGAACGCGAAAAAATTTGGCTGCTTCACAAATAGGCACCATCGACGGCTAAATGGGCACTACTTGTAATACTTGTGTGACGGTTGAGCCTCGACATCGCCGGCACTGGCACCGCAGCCTGCCACAAATTTAGAAGAATTAAATGCCTACCTCGCCAGATGCAATGTCCACGGCTAGGGTGGACGACATCGCGCTTGTTGCCACCATCTCCGCCGACACCGCCTTCTACGTGCTCGCACTAGCACTCTACCGCAACAACAGCGTGCTTATGATGTGCATGTTCAATTATAATTAGTCCTTTGAGTCTCAACCAGCTTGAACTTTACTGCATCCCCTACTCCCGGCACAATTGGAAGGGGCAAATCGTCGTTTAAGCCCTGATTTCTTCCCGGCTTCTTTCTGTGGAGCTGGTCTTGCTTTCCAGTGACAATTGACAACACTTGTCCAAATAAATGTAAATGAAAGGCAGAATTAGCATCTGCACTAGCAAGGAGTTTTCTCATATCTTTTAGCTATGACTCTGTAATCAAGAGTACATAAATCAAAATGACTAGTCAATCTTTATGGTTTGCCCAATTTGCAGGGTGTTGGTTGAATGTCCAGTTCCTTAGGATTATACAATGCTTTCAAGGCTGTTTGTGCCCTTATAATATTGATATGATCACTGAGTTAAGACTAGTTCTGTTCAGGATAGTTGAGTTAGGCTTACTGAACCTCAAACCAAACTGCAAATGTATGTACCAAAGTAGCATGAACCAAACCAGTGTTCAGAGCAGGTTTGGTTCAAGGTTTGGCTTTAAGCATGGGAAGCCTGAACACATGAATGTAGTTTAGGCTGAACTGAATTAAGCATTAGTTGTTGTCCTTAGCAGGGTGCTTGACCCATGTTCTAAAAATAGGATTGGGTTGGATTCTGATTCCTTAATTGAAATTTTTTTTTTGGATCATCTATAACTTGCTACAGTGGATGGGATCTCACATTTTGTGGATTGGGTTATCCTGGTTAGCCTCCTCTGTAAAGTCAGCTCTCTTGAGCTGGCTTTAGGGGTTTGGCCTAGGAGTAGCACTCCTTCACACTTACTGTCTCTGGTTCTGTTCTTGTCATGACCACGGTCAAGACAGACATTCATTAAGTACATTTGAACTCTACTATCCTGCGGCTTCTTCTTTTATCATCACATCTCCGTTTCACACGGTATTTTCCGTTAACATCACATCTCCGTATCTCAGGGTTCATTCTACATCCCGATTGTATGAGCAGTGCAACTGACTCAGTTATTGCACCACATCACTAATCGTTCTCCAATGTTCTCTGATGTTCTCCATATATAATCAAACACTGCCTCCTCATAGAATTAGTATAAGTAGTTAGGAAGTGAGGAGGATTGTTCCTCACTTCGCCTCTTGTTCTCTCCTATGGAAATAAGAGTCTTCTCTCTGTATCTAATCCACTGTGCGCTTGACATACACCCTGTCCCCTGTCCCTTGTACACATCACATTGTTCCCTGTCCTCAGTACCCTGAACCCTTGATGTTGTGACCTGCATGATCACAAGTCTCTGTATTCCCATGCTATAAGCACTATCTACCCATGTTGCAACCAGAGGTCGCTACAGTATCACCCTTTGTAAGATCAGTTCTTCCTGGACTGATCTGAGGTTTTCTAATGTATCGCCTAGGGGTACTCACTGCTTGAGACTGGGATAGGACTGATGGAATATGTACTAGGAGCTGGTTTGGAATAATGAAGAACTTGTTATACGAGTTGATTGCGATGGGGATCCTCCTACTGAGAGTCCCCTCCTATTTATACATGAATATCTACCAATGATGTCATGA
>WSTV01000172.1:0-39045 GCA_019632285.1 Tulasnella sp. 332
TTATGAAAGTGCTCAGTCCCGGCGGCTGCCGCCGGGCGAATTCCTTACTTTGTTGTCTGCCCTGTTGTAAACTGGTTCTTGTTGTTGTTGTCTGCACTATTGTAAACTCGCCTCAACGTTTATATCCCCATCTGTCCATGTACTTATAGTAGGCTGTTCCCTCTTGGGAACAGCATCCGATCAATCTTATCACTACCTCACGAATTCCCCGCGCCTTGCATTGCTCTCTTGTCCCTAGTCCCCAGTCCTTGCCCTAGTTCCGCATTCGTCCTTATTCCCGTGAGGTCGCTCTCACAATTTCCCGAACTGATGGAAATCTTCTGTAGGGTTCGTACAAGATTCTGAAGTCTTCCATATTTGAGATGTCAGCGATGAGGAAGCTACGTCGCGAGTCAGTGACGACGAAAGTGAGATGCTTCAGCTGGAAAGTACGAGGTGCTCCAGCTTGAGCAAGCTTGAAGTCAGTCTCGCGAAGTCATCATCCTTCATTTTCACATCGTCACCACATTTCAACTTCAGGATCGTAAGACAGCGACGTTGTAGGGTGGGTGCCATAGTATCGATGACTAGTGGTGCCCCATCGCACCTGCCGGATATCATGAGTTGTTCCAATCCCTTGTGTTCCCTAGCCAGCATTATCATCGCCTGTCAGTTTGGCGAGTTGCCGCTGTGCTCCCGTGGCGGCAAGTTTATGGAGGAAAGCCGCCGTGCCCGTGTCTGAAGGCGATTTGATGTCTAGGTCCTTCAAGTTGGGAAATGATATGACTGGTTACTGGAGCGAATAGATTTGGAATTCATTGTGGGGGTTAAGCGAGAGGCTCTTCAGCGCCGGAAGCTCTGCCATTTTCAGGAGCGACGTCGCCACGCTCAGAACTGCTGAAGTAGATGCTCTCGAGGCGGCGACGTTTTCCAATTGCCTGTACAGCAAGAGCAATTGAGTCCTTTCAGATCCGATGCCCTTCCAGCCTGAGACCTGTGGGGTTCACGCATAACACGCCCATCTGATTGAAAAATTCCGATATTGGCGGGTGGATCATGTACCTTGTCCCGTCTGCCCTGGTCCTTCGTCATCAGGAAAGCGATCAAACTCTCGTCAGTGAAGCTCATCCAGATCGTAGAATGCTGAATGCGTTCCTCTCGGAGATGGAGTCGTAGGACGTTGGGTAGTAGATGGCCAGGTTTGGGGTTCATACGGAAAAGCCCCAACAGCATTATAGGGTCACAGTACTAACCGTTCATCTCGGCGTATCTCAGTCTGCGAGCCAGAGAGTGAAGCCGTGACCATATGCGTCGGGTAAAAGGCTGCAGAAAGCAGTACCTAACACACCCCGAGTTAATAGCGCATCGGCATCAACCTGAAGGGGTTTCTTTACCCAGCAGTGCGAGCGCCCAAATCGGAAACATCTGCATCTTCCGGCCATTAACAAGATGCCAATCGCACCCGAAGGGGATAGAGAAGACAAATTCGTGAACGACATTCAGAGCGTAATGAAGGTCTGGATACAGACCGTCCATGTGAAGATACAGACCAGAAATGAAACGTCAGGTTGCATTATATCTGCAGCTCCCCCCTCGAGTCTTGACATGCCATCGTTTGAATAGGTCCTCTGAAGTCTGGAACACTACAGAAAGCTCCGATGCAGATATTGCCCTCCTGGAGACCTCCTACTATCACCTCGAACGGCACATGCAGCGTCATATAAGCCTACAGAAGCAACACAGGAACAAGCTCCTCCCGATCTCTCAACTTCCTAACGAATTACTGGTTCGAATCATCTACTTCTCTCTACAATACTCGTTCTCTCCAACGGATTACGCAGAGGAACTCCAAAACGTTGCGCAAGTCTGCACGGCGTGATACGAGGTGGTAAAAGGCACTGCGCTGCTCTGGGGTGTCATTTCGTCTTACGATCCAATTGCGATCGTTCGTCGAGCTCTCTCCAAGAGCGGGAGTGCACCATTAGATATCTGGTATGATGGCGTCTGGGACACAACATCCCAGGGGGCCTTGTTTCTCCAAATCGTGATTGAACAGAGTCACAGATGGCGCTCGCTCGATCTACGTGCAGCAGGTCGAGATGTTGGGAACCGCCTCATGCAGTTAGCGACGCCAATGCTCTGCGATCTGAAGATCAGTGAAACGAGTTTCACATATGGCGACGGTCTAGAGCGGTATCTCCGTTTGTCAAAGGACACCTACAATCCCTCAGTTAGTTATTTTGACGACGGAGTGGGCTCGATTGGCGAGGACGTGGGCGGGATGTGGAATGAGCCCTTGGCTGTCCAGACTCCCCACACTGATAGTACGAGCTGGGTGAACAATCTGGGAGGGAAAGCCTTTCACATTCCCAACGAGAAGCTCTACCCGCTTAGACACTTCAGAATCGTTGGACGCTCTACCCTGTGGGAGCCTAAAGCCCTCTCTCGACTCGAGTCACTAGAGTTACGGAATCCCGGACACGTTAGGCGAATCAAGATAACTGAAATCATCACTATATTGCGAAGTTCGGAAGGGCTCGTCATCTTAACTTTAGACCAGCTGCAGCTCGACGACCTCGATGTCATCGCCCACGACACCGCCCCCGTCGAGCTCTCCAGGCTTACTGACCTCACGCTATCCTCCCTCCCACTCCACGGTTTACATGAACTCCTCACCCGCATACAGGTCCCGATCTGTCGCAGGTTGATAGTGGATTGTACTGATAGACCGTACGCCACCATCCTGGATTCACAGACCGCGCACCTCGGACCGCCGATCCAAGCGATACTTTCAGCTACGAGGAACGCGAGGCTACATATAACCCCCGATAAAGTGCAGCTCTTTGCTACACTAGACGATTCTCCTTGGAGTGTCTTTGTATACCTTCATCTGCCGTCTTCTCGATCATCGGGTCCTATGGACTGGCTAAATCACACGCTCAGCTCCATGATACGACCACCAACAATCGGCCTCATCATCGAAGCCCAAATTTCATCCAAGCTTATTCCACCTCCCTTGGATATACTCCCTTACGTCGACCTGCTACACATCGTGAACAGCAAGAAAGAAGCCATCGCATAGATTCAACTCCTTTATAAACGTACACCGTCGGCCGATGGAGAATCTCTGTGGATGCTTCCTCGCCTGACACATCTCATGTTCCACTCCTGCGAACCCAGTACCGATGATTTCATCGAGATGACCGAGAGCCGTTATTGTGGGCGTAGAGAAGCGACAGCAGAAAACCAACAAGATG
Organism: Tulasnella sp. 332; assembly: GCA_019632285.1. NCBI lineage: Eukaryota > Fungi > Basidiomycota > Agaricomycetes > Cantharellales > Tulasnellaceae > Tulasnella > Tulasnella sp. 332. Next base: position 3,237 of record WSTV01000172.1, read on the forward strand.
ACGCAAGGAGTCAGCCACAGTCGGATAGAGAACCTGCGCTATTGAAGCGATTGCAGATCAGTGGTAGGAACGTACTGGGGACGATAGGCACTAGGCTGGTACAGTCGATCGTGGGGAGTGAGGTTTGTTCTTGGCCCTGTAGTGCGAGGAAAGACAGTTTCAAATGCGGGCTCATATACAAGAACAAAGGCAGGAATCTAAAAGATTTTACAGAGGCTGCAGATGACGCCGAGTCTGATGTGAGTCCGACACAGGGCGAACATGTTCTCCGGCCGGCAACTCATGCTCAAATAGTGAATAGAAAACTCGCACATTGTCACAAGCGTACCAATGGTGACAGCCTGATCCTGGTTTGTATATGGGATGTCGTATGGCTTGTGGATACATCCTGTTCGAAAGTGACTGAGGGCAGTGAGGAAGAAGGAAACCAACAATCGTTTTAGTACATGTTTGAGTAACAATATTGCCATTGTCTTCCCCTGTCCTATGATTTCTCCCTTGAATGGGCGTCATGTTCAGCACTGAATACAATATTGATGTTCTTGAAGCATCACTTCTCGGGGGCTAACTAAATGTATTTCAGCACCCAAACTTATCTTGTATGTCCTAGTTGTTTGAGAGAGCAGTGAAGCCGATACACGAGAATCCTTCAGAGCGTCATCAGCAACCACACTGGGTTTTTAATGATGGTTCGTTCAATGATCTTTCGCATTTACGCTCATATTAGATTCATTGTGCCGTCGCGCATTCATATAAGCTCTTCATAGGCGGTGTTATGAATCTTTCAGGCCAGATGTGAGCGAGAGAGATGGTCCGAGCAGACATATACTGATCCCATTCGTCAACCGGGAATCCGGTCTCTATCCGCCGCCCTCTTTACACGCATTGCTGGTAACGCCGCGTTCACCCCATCCCACTTTGTCCTGAATGAAAGGAGACGGAAGTCTTCTACATCCGAGAGCCCAGCGATAAAGTATGTTACATCATTCACCTCGTGTGGTGCCGGAGAACTAAGGAGATGCAGCACTTGAAGGCGGTGGTGCGGAGCGACGTGGATGTGCTGCTCTCGAAATACTGGCTTGCGGGGATCGACTGCGATCGATAGGGTTTTGAGACAGGGCAATAGTGCAACGGCGATCGAAATGGTCTGAAGTGTTAATAGAGGCGGAGGTTCAGTCCAAGAACCTCCAAGCGCGAGATATTCCAGCTTGACCAAGCTGGAAGCCACCATCTCGATGTCGTCATCCGTCAACATCACACTGCCCTCATGTTGTAACCCGAGGATCATAAGAGAGTGATGTTGTAGGATGGGTTCAAGAACATCGATGACTATCTCCCCCCTGCTGTATATCATAAGGGTCTCCATTCCCTTGTGTTCTCTAGCGACTGTCATTGTCTCCTTCAGGTCTGATACTTCACAATAGTATCCTTCCCCGAGTGTCAGCTTCGTCAAATATAATCTTGTAGAGGCCAAGTTACTGAGGAACGTTGTCGAGCCTGAGCCCTCGGCCTGCCTGATGAACACCTCCTTCAGCTTGGGAAACGGCATGATCGTCGACTGGGGCCACTGTGATGTGAATTCGACGAGATGGTCAAGACAGAGATTCCGCAACGCCGGAAGCTCTGCCACTTTCAAGAGAATCGGAGTGATGTCATCGTCGTCGTGGCTGCTGAGGTAAATAGTCTGGAGGCGGTAAAGTTGACCGATTGTCTACGCGGCAACGGCAATTGAATTGGATCCGATCCATTGGACTTCAAAAGTGAGATCCGTGAGGTTTGGACACAACGCGCCCATCTTAGTGAAGAAACCTGATATTTCCCACAGATCATACTCCTTCCCCAAGTTTTGATTACCCGCCGCACCCAGGAGAAGATCTAGACTCTCAACAGTCGGCCCCATCCAGATGAGAGAATGCTGAATGCGCTCCTCTTGATGAAGACGAACGTACCAAACGTTGGGTAGTAGAGGGCCAGGCTTGGGATTGGTACGGGATAGCTCCGAAACTAGTGCATGGTCGCAGCAATGGTTCATCAATTTGGCGTATCTGACTCTGCGAGCCAGAGCGTGGAACCGAGACCAATTATGTGGCGTCAAGGGCCGTGTGAAGCTCTACCGGACACAGGCCAAGTTAGTAGTTATAGGTCTGTGTATTGAACTGGAGATCGTTTCTCACCCAATATTCTTCTTTCTTCTCTCGTGGGGAGAGCACATTGAGAAGGTCAGCGAGGCTTACATCAGCCCACAAGATGTCCATGGCCGGGTGGTACCAAGCTTGACAGACCAGCGCGGCAGATGCAACGGTTCGATTGAGTTTTCCATCACCCAGATACCGGACTATATCTAGGTCTACAGGCGACATAAGCTTACGAAGTGACTTCGATGGCGGGCTAAGTGACATTGCTATCATGTTACCAGAAGATAGAGTGGGCGGTTCATAATTATAACACTACAAACCTCGTGAATTTTTCTCTTTGTTTATTTTTATTTGATAATAATCCGAAGTTTGAGATGTGGTCCAAAGTGGCTTGGCAAGTTGCGGTTGACACAAGTCAAAGGACCCTGAATTAAACAGAGTTCTATTTATCTACACTCGAGCAATCTCGATTCCGTTGCCCTATAACCGTCCATAACAAGCACATAGCCTTACGAACTTGGACGATGCGGAGAGGATGGGTATCACTCGGCAGCGAATAAGGACAACTGGGAAGAACTACTTCATTACCAATCGCATCCGCTGTGAGTGGACTAATTAGCTCATTTATACCGTCTTGTGGTCGATTTTTTTTAGTGTATTAAGTTTCCTGTTATCCCAGTTTGACGCTACGTTATTAATATCTTTTTAAGAGACTATTGACCCTGTAATGCAAATGGAGCACTTGAGAGCTATTAGGATTGAATTTGACTTGTTTTGTATATATGTTCTATGGCAGAGCTACTCGTCCCAATACCCTCCCTCTGATACACGTCTCATACAGAGTGGGTGTCCCCCACAAAGGCAAGTGATATCGGTGAAGAGGGAAAATGAGGTACAAGAGAAAGGCAGCTATTTCGGCGTGTGGCTATGATTGAGATATCGGAAAGGTTATGATACTGCCAGGGAGGGTTGAAGTTAAGTTCGATATGAATTTGATTTCAGGGTGGTTGCGTTGAACCCTTCACACTCCTGGACAAACCTGACGTGCTTGTAGACTTGTGCTCTACTAAACCCTCTACTCACCCGCTACAAAAAGAATGATGACATCCGTCTCTATCACCTTGGTATCTTCTAAGAGTCTGTTGTCCTGGTACCAGGACTCTTACGATGAAGAATGGCGATGGCCAACGACTCCATGTTTCCACATCAAACTTGGTCGAACATCAATAGCCTTGACCTGATCCATGTCAACCCTTCACACGCATATACAAGTCGACTGCGTGGACGAATGCCCTTACAAACACTCCTCCCTACTTAACTGCTACATATATATAACACCTGTCTATCACCTTAATACTTTCTGCGAATCTTTTATCTGGATACCACTAATGGACATCGCCAAGGATGATACGTTTCGCCATCGGGTTCCTTATGGCCCTATAATGACGTCCCTCCTTGGACCTCCGCCTCCTTCACTCCACCCCGGTCTTCATCGTTACTCGGTGAAAGAATGCTCTGCAGAGTTGATTGGAGTGCGCACTCTTCAGCGGCGAGAGGATTCGTGAGGATGACGTGGTCCACAAAGCGAGTTACGAGATTGAGTTCCACAGCGGCCTGCATGAGAACTACATCCTCTAGTTTGATATCCACAACATTCACTAACTCCCCCTGGAATGTGTGCAACCAGGTGGCGAAGGCGTCAATCGAACCCAGAGAGGTCCACTTTGACGGTTGCGAAAGCGTTGGCGCTGTATCATTTGCCTGCCACGCCTCAAGGAACACGATTCCTGCGCACTTCCTATCAACAACATCCCACTGACGCCATGTCTCTACAGGCAAGTTGCCGTCGCCATCTGGACCGCCACGAACCTGCGATTCTTGCATGATCCTCCTGAACCATTCAACTACCATCTCGCCATCCAGCTGCTCCGAGGCCATTACCCCTCTTGAAGCCAGCCAAAGTGTACAACCACCCATCGGTGAATATTCATGAGGTGGGCTTTGGCGAGCTATCTGGACAACTGCATCCCATACATCCACCCGGCGTGTCGTGACTGCTGCATGAGACGCTATGAGGTCTCCGAACGCCATAATGCGCAGATACTTTTCAAAGGCAGGCCATGCCTTTTTGGAACTGATCGTTGGGTATGACCTCAGGAACATCCGCAGAGTTGATGCTAGGATGAGCCCAACCACACCACCCTCCTGCAGCCGCCCACGACGTTTCTCCAGCTCAGCGCTTTGAGAAAACATGGGTGTGGTCAAGTCTCGTTGAATATCCAGCAGTAACGTGTAGAGGATACCCTGTAAAAGTAGCTCTTTCTCCATAGCGGTACTCGTGCGGGCGGCAAGATGCACGGTAGTGACCAGATTTGTCTGATCATCGCTCCTTAGCAGGGCCGACGTGAGTAGTAGGCGATGTAGGGCCCGTACGAGTTCTTCTTCGCCATCATATGGGAGGTTGGCCGATTTATGGATATTAACAGGCATGGGGGCAAAGTATGACATCGATCGGTAGACCGGCCGATGACTATCTATCAGGGTTTCAATGCTCCAGTTCAGTCTCGAGTGCATGCGCGTGATGAGCGACCGTGGCAGGTCAGTCGACGATGGCCGTTCTTGGAACATTACAAGGTATGATGGATAGAGTGCATTGACGAGCGCAAGGAGCCGCTTTTGGGATAGGTCAAATTTTGGTATGAATGAAGAATCCAGAGCCTCGTGGTGAAGAGCGAATGTGTCGAGAGTGTCGAGAAGCTGATCCGCGATCGGATGGCCGCTTGCATCATGAGAATTAGGTGAAACAGGCTAATTGTCTTTTTGAATCGCTTAACTCACCATAGTGAGGTGTTCCAAGCATCTTTTAAGTTTGCGCCATCGTCCAGCGACGGGCCACCTTGGCGAGCGCTATTGACCAGAGCGTGGGGGATGAGCCGTGCTGGGGACCGCCTCGGGGGCCGGGCGATAGCGCTGGATGGGTGTATGATATTGGCTGGCGCCGGACTGGGTGAAGTTGCATCATATGGCATAGGTGAGCCTTCGAACGGCATGGAAATATTGGGGGGATTCCAAGGAGAGATATTAGGGGGAGTCCAAGGAGTGCCCCAGAGTGAATACCAGCTAACAATGGCAGTTAACGCGCTCATCACCCTAGAGAGGTATGCAGAGTCAGGTACAAGTCCCTCTAATAGAGCTACATTATTGATGTCATCCATCAAAAGGTCCATGTGTTTAACATCCCACCGATTGTATACAGCAGTGACGACAATGTGACGGAGCCAGAAGGTAGCTGCAGATTCCATCAAGTCGCTTTGGGGAGGTGTGACCGAAGAGTTCCGCTTTGCATTCGAACGCAGTGCTCGGCGGAGGGCGTGAGCAATAGCCTCACGTCCGTCAGACATCCTCTCCACTTTCTCCCCATTCCAGTGATAGTTTGATGATCTTAACCGTTGTAAGTTATGAATGCAGACGAGATAAAGGACAAGCTCCGTCGATTCGAACCATCTGGGCGTAGGTTCTGTTTCGATGACCCCTAGATCAGAGAAAAACATTTGGGCGGCGCTTGCAGTGCGCTTTGGATCTGCGAGCACCATGTGAGCAACGGCTCTGGAAAGTATGATGGCGCCAGCCATCACCGCGGCATCGCTGCTACTTCGGAGGGATCTGAGTGATTGTAGGAGCTGGGAGAGCGATGATCGGAACACGGAGCTGCTATCGCTCATGAGTCGCACGGCATTGAAGTCGGTAATAAGTGGAATGTTCTCTGCGATAGCGAGGAATTCATCTGGATGTGGTGCTGACTCTGCAAACAAGATAACGGAGAGGGCATGTAGCACTTCTAGTTTAGACTCCTTGACTTCTCCTCGAGGTGAAAGCGTCCTCCTGAGGAAATGACCAACTGTGCTAATGACACGCACGTGCACGGTAATGGAGCCGATGGGTAAAACTGGAGGGTGGAAAAGAAGGGTGACAAGTGCGGTGGCAAGTGTAATGGCACGTGTGATGGCGTGTTTCACGGCTTTATTAAACGAGCCACGTAAGCGATGGGGCCAGCTTCGTGCCCCTGCCGTTGGGTGCAGAATAAAGTATTTGTACCACACTACCACAATCTTCCCGGATTGTAAAATTCGAAGGCTCGTGCCACTGAGTTCTCGAAGCGCCGTTGACGGTCCGGTCTGGAAGGGGCAGCCCGTGAAGATCGCTGCAACCACTACCATGATTGCATAGAGGAGCATCCCTGCAGCTGCAAACACGAGCACCACCAGTGCTACGGTTTTATCCACCGACCAAAGGTAGTCGACGAGCGCAATGAAAAAGAGGGCAAGGGATATGAGAAGTAAGGTTGCGAGGGTTTCCACCACTGGACGTAGGCCCCACTTCTCAGCGTCAACAAATTTCTCTGTTCTCCTAATAGCCTGCTGTTCGATAGGTCCAGTCTGACCAACCCGCCCATAGAACTGTAGCCACTGCTTCGCCAGCACCGCCCCTGTGGCGGCGAGAAGACTGCAACAGAGGCTGGCGAAGAAGATACAATTTTGTCGCACAGCGCTTATAGTTGGGGTGAAGTAAAGGTTAAGATCGTTTTCTGTAAGGGTGTGGTTGCTTGTGTTCATTATGAGAAGACGAAGGAGGTGATTGGTTTCGTCAACGGGATTAGCGCTCAGCCCAGTGAGAGCAACAATGATGAATGCTGTATTGATGGCTGAGAAGAGACCGGCCTAATAGAGCAGCACAAGATTTTATCAGCGCTACGTTAACTAACATTTGAGGAGAGCGCTCACAAAAATAAGCATGACATCCAGGTTTGTGTTGAGGCTCTCCATCATCTCTTTATCGAACGCCGATCCAAAAGCATCGTATTTGACCCAGAAGTTGCATCTCGTCCCGAACAATTTGCTTTTCGAATTGTCAGCATTTCCTGTTGGCGAGACCCCCTCGCGAATGTTAATGGAGGACATTGGAAGGCTGGGGAGGATAGGAAGTGGGGGGAGATGGCGGAGTGTATCGACATGCGAGTGTGGGTAGGTGCATCAAGCTTATATATGAATGCTTCTCGCCGAGATTCCCGCCAGTGACTTGCATGATGCATGAGTACATCTTGCTGGTCGATAAGATACTGTTCGTGATCCGCCAGCGACTAGCTGGAAAAATACCTACCGAACATGTGCACTTGTGACCCAAAATATCTAGTATAGATACAGCATATAACCAAAAAGTTGCTACACGGCTACGAGTCGTGCAAACAGCAATAGGCTAAAAAAGTGGATACACGACGGAGATCATCGCTCTGTCCCACGTGAAGAAGTTACCAGCATCTAAGATATCTAAGGACGAAATTTATAATACATGGGTGCCGTCCGTGTTCCCTGCTATCGACAGGGAAAAGATGCACTACGAACCCAAGAGTGCGTTAGTCAAGTTCCCGATATGAGTTTGGTGCTTATCTTAGCTCAAATTCATAACCCATTACTGAGCAGTAATGATCACATACGCGCCGCCTTTTTAAAATAGATCATGAGGTTGTTAATGTCTTTCATGATAAGGGACGCCTAAAATCGGAGCTGAGGATGAAAGAGCACGGCTCTGGTGTGTTTCGCGGTGAGATCACCAATGGAAGGATGGACTCTAAGGCTTTCTTCACCTTTTAAGTCATGTGTGTTCATAAACTAATCTTTCAGTCAAAGACAAATAATTACACCTCGATGAGATGGAATGATCTATTTTGGCACCCAGGTGTTTTGAGTCCCGTGCGACACCCCTCACGGGATCCCCGTTCTCGATAGTACGCTGATAGACTATTGATTTATATGGCATATATTCATTATCACCGATCTTGAAGACAACAGCTGCTACCGGTAGGCAGATTTTCAATGCAAGGGAACACAAATACAAACTTGAAAAGACAGGCAAGCCAGAACATAATAGCTTGTAGAGGCAGGGCGTGCCCCCAGAGTAGCGTGTATGAAAGAATTGCCCCGACCTTCAAGACCATACAGTTCGAACTCTGAGCTTGATGGTAGCACAACCTCTGGCCCTGTTGACTACTATCAGCTATGCGCGTGCTCTATGCTTTAATGGCCCATGTGTCAAAGACTACCTAAAAGGGGTCAAAGAGTGCATACGTCAATGGGCAGCACAGACAAGTGGCGCGTATATAGCATCTTTCCCCTGAAAGTGTTTCTCTGGAGTGTCTTACACCCTTGAATTACAATGTGGAGCCGGGTTCTCTCATAAGGATATTGATATGCAAGTCAAACTTATTTAGGATATTCGAATATGAGGGGGAACATCTATACGTGGGGCGTTGAAACTTTAGTTGGGAAGCCGCCGAGTAAGTCGGCCACAAAAGAGGTGAAGGCGGGTGTACATAACGAGCAAAGGCCCAACCATAGGAGGCGCTAAACCGGGGGGGGGATTGTCTCTATAAGCAAACTCCTTCTCGGAGAATCGATCGTCGCATGAGCAAGGGGGATCGTTCGTCCGTGGCCTCAGTCTCGCATTCGTCGAAATCGGTCGCGCTCTCAAAGCTGACAGCCTCCCCACCATGGAAGTTATCCTAGGAGAGGCTTTCAAGATGGTGGGGCTCGCTCGGACCCTGAACCAACCTGAGGCTTCCCCTATAATAATAGAGGCACCAACGACTCCATGCTGTTGGCTGGTCTTATCAGTGACGCGATCAATTCGGTGCTGACTACAGTAGACGAAGACATCAGGAAGGACGAATTACACAGTTCGGGCCTGTTTGGGAGAAGCTACTTGAGTTGCTAGGAATGGACGAAACAGAAGCGGCGGCACTGACGGCCCAGATGTCAACTGTGTTGCTTGGAGAGCAAAACTGAGCTGCACCATACGCAGGTAGACGGAAGTGGAACATTCTCGCATTGGGTTTAACATGTAGATTGAAGGTCGATCGAATCGTGCACACTTTCTTTATACCGTATACACAGCTGTATATATAACTAAGCGTCAGAGAGAACAACGTTGCAAGCACCAGCGTTTATAGATATTACGCCGCATCTGAATACAACTTGCAGCGATACAGACTTCCAAGACTAATATTTATATCACTGCTGGGAATGACCAACCTAATGCAAAGGGATAAGGCACAAAATCAGTCAAAGCTATCCAGGTTCTTCAACGTCTCACTCACCCGCTGCATGAACCCAGCTACGCGACCCAAGTCCACCAGCTGGCCATCACTTTCCATCGCAATAACGAGGTTTTCAAGCATCTGACATAGTCCAAGTTCCAGTCAGTCTCGGCTGTGCACGTGGCCACTTTCACATCAAACTCACCGCATCGACCTGATCCAGCTCAACACCTGTGCAAAGCGATACGACCTTGCGGCACTGGAGTTCCTTCTCCGCGCTCGCACCTTTGCAGTTTTCTATTCGGTCTTCTAACATCTTCTGTGTCCGCTCATACCAATGTTTCATCCGGTTCAGTCGAATCAGCGAAGCCAAGTTAGCGGTTGAGGTTATTGAGGTATCGCCAGTAGTCAGGTCTGCGGTCGTCAAAGTCGGGAAAGGTGGGTCTGGGTCAGGATCGAAGGATAGTGAAATATCTCCAGAGCCTCCAGCGGCACTCTTCAAAGGGCTAACGCTGGTCCCACTTTTCACGCTAATGCTCCCCTCTTTCCAGTCCCAGTTGTCCTCGTCGGCGAGGGCCCTCTCCACGTTTCTCGTTCGTAGCCGCACGCCTTCCAAACTCTGAACCTGCTCTGTCCATTCCCGAATTTGACGACGTTGGTTTGCCAGCTCGCGCGTGGCGTCCCGTAGTTGCGCCTGGGTCACGTCAAGAGCGTCGGTTTTGACCTTAAGCTCCGTCTGAAAGGTGGCAGAGAGATCCTGGATCATGTTGGTAAGGTCTGTAAGTAAGGTGAGGATATAGATCAACAAAGGTAGTAAGAGGTAACAGCAATAAGATAGATGGTTATACCTGCAATGACGTCGTGGCTCTTTTGCACAGGAGGGGACGGCCCTTTGCGTAAAGCGGACAAGTAGTCGTCCGCGAATGGTGCTTTTAATGTCTATCGCGTTATGTCAGCGAACGGATCACACGCCACATGGTGAGTGAGAGATTGAGAAATTGACACTCACATCAGACTCGATGCCGAAGTCCGCTGGCCTCAGCCCCAGCTTGTTCCCCAACACCCGATTTGCCCCCACGTCAATCAACATCCGTACTAATGCCCTATTCCCCACTCGGGCAGAGACGTTCAAAGCCGTGTCCCCATGAACGTCCTCCAAATCCACCAAAGCCTCAACACCGGACCCACTCCTGACCACCCTCTCCAAGACACTCTCCATAAAATACCTTGCCGCAGCTGCCCTGCCCTTCACGCCTGCGACGTTCGCGATATGATGCAACACGCTCTGGGACTTGTCGTCCACAGTCCAGACGGATGGAAACAGCGCCGTCAGCACGTCTCCGAACGTGTTGGATTCGTGCGTCTGTGTGGACAGCACGGTCCGTACCAACGGCGTCTCGCCAGCAAAGTTACCGCGATGTATGTCCGCGCCCGACGCGATCAGCTGTTGCACGTGTCGAACCCGTCCCAACGCTGCCGCCCAGTGCAGTGCCGTATGACCTTGATCATCTATCACCAGATCCACGTCGATACGATTGTCGCCCGCACTCGACGCCGATGTGAGGAGGCCAATTAGGCTGGATGGCTCTTCCTCCTGATCTGCGAAGATGGCGAGGAGGATGGCCCGACATTGAGAGCTCTTCAGAGGTGTTTGCCGATCAATGGAGGAACGTGATTGCTGGCGCGGTTTGGTGGAGAATCGAGCGATGGGAGGGTCGGGAAGCTCGTTGAGCGCGACGCGACTGGGCGGAAGGGGTAGAAGCGGGGCCGGGTGTATGCCATTAGGAGCCACGAGGGGAAGAGGGAGAGCTGTTGGGCGGAGTGGCTCGGTAGACACGGTCGAATCTTGAGAGTTCATGATAAAAGTTGGCGCTTGTGATGGTGTAACGTCCATCTCCACTTGAGTTTCTTCCAACGCGGGGTCTATTTGCATCGCCGTGTCCTGGTTCGTGCCCATAGGCGAGTCGTCTGTACTCAATCTGGCCCGCTTGTTCGACCGGTTCGCTTCATCGTCAACTGCCTGTTTCGTAGGAGTGGCATCTTCCTTTGATATGTTCATGGACTTTTGCGTGGAGGGAGGTTTAATGGCCTCTTCACGTGGCCTCTTTTGCCTTTTGCTCAGTGGTTTGGTGGATGGTCCTGCAGATGAGGATGATGCTGCGAGAGTTGCAGGGGATGACTGCCCAGTAGCATTCTTCCCCTTTCCAGCTACAGAGCCTTGAGAGGACTGTCGCGAAACAGGTTGTGGGATCGGATATGCGGTCAGGCCTGTGAATTGGTATCCGGGGGGTATGGGACCGAAAGCGGCGGTTGGAGTGAAGAGTCCTGCAGACCTCCCATGCTGAAGAACATTGAGGGCTGTACCCGGCGGCGGTGGATATTGTATTGGGATGGTCTGATTGTTAGTGCCTGGTGTCGCTCCGGTGTACGTAGTGTAGGCACCAGGATGAGGATATGCGAATAGCGCGTGTGGAGGGGGTCTGAAGGGTTGGGGTATGCTCACGAGCGTCGTAGGAGCTGTTGCGACGTGATCGAAGAGCGGTGCGAGCAGGGGCAATACGCCATATAGGGTAGCTACCTCCCTTCCACGTTCAAGAGGAATCCTAGAACACATGATATCAGTCTTTGTAGGATAGAATACAGGACATATGGACAACTCACCAAGTGCCTTGATACTTTCCGTATCCTCCCTGTACAATCTCGTGTCTGCCGGGCAGGATCTCCTTCTCCAATATCTTCGTCCGCCGGCCTTTGTCTATACCAGCCACTTTCAGGATTTGGGTCGCGTTCACGTACGAATCGACGCGCCTGCGCATCACTGCGATGCCCCTAACCATGCACTCATATACCTGCACGCTGGAGTAGATCGCATTGTACACTCTCGCGGCCACGGCTGGGGATGGCGCTGCGGTTGGTGGCGCTGCTGCTATCACTGTCGCGTTGCTCATAGTCTCTGGTGCGTTTCTGCGTATCGGCGTTCACTGCTTGGCAAAGTCACTAAGACAAGGTTGGGCGGATGGAGAGTGCTGCAGTCCAATGGCTTGGTCAAAGTCGTGATTGTCGCGGAAGCTATGACGGACTTTACACGGGTGTAAATATGCCCCAGAAACCAATTGGCCGTCTGCTTCTCATCGCTATTCGTCGTGCTTTGTTGTGTATTGGCGAGCCGGCCGCTCAGACCTACCAGATCTCCTGCTAAACAGCGACCATCGTGCTATTCAGGACGCGTATCGAGTTTCACGAGGCTCGGTAACCAGTTGTGGACACCACGCGGAGAGTATCTCCCTCGCGTATATGTCTATATCTCCGACGTGGCATAGCTTCCCGGCTTGTCCTGCAGCAACTTCCCTCCCTCTCCTCAATCTTGCCCTCTAAAGAACCAAACCCATCATGCTCGTCCCAAGCACCATCACAGCCATCTCTCTGGCCGTCCTGCTTCGCGGTATATCCCTGAATCAAAAGTCCCTCGTCTGGATCGCGAAGCCTACAGCCTCTATCGCATTCCTCATAGCCGCGCTCCAGGCTCCTATAACGTTCAGCACGACCTATGGCCGTACGATCTTCATTGGTCTCATCTTAGGCTTCCTTGGCGACGTCCTCCTCATCAACGGCGACGACCTTACGTTCACGCTCGGGCTCGGTAGCTTCCTCCTGGGACACATCGCGTACATCATTGCATTCTACCAGACCGGGGCCAACTGGACGTGGTTCATGCTCGCCCTTCTACCCCTCGCTGCGTTCGCGATGGTCGTACGGAACGCCCTCTGGCCAACTGTCCCGGATGACATGAAGACCCCAGTTCTCTTGTACATCATCGTCATCACCATCATGGTCGCAACTGCGGTTGGGAGTGTGCAATACGCAAGGCACCCGCAGATGCAGTTGGTTGGAGTGACGCTGTTCTTCGTGTCAGACCTGCTGGTTGCAAAGGAGAAATTTATCGATAATTCCTTCCTGAATTCGTTGGTGGGACTCCCACTATACTACTCGGCACAGCTCTTGTTGGCTGCGACGCTCTACTAGTGAGAGGCTGAGGGGTTGGAAGGTTGGAAGGTTGGACGGGCGGGGAATCTTGTCCGGAATTCCAAGGTCTAAGAGGGAGCTTGTAGAAAAGGAGCTTAGTTCGGAAAGCATGTGCTCGATTCAGTTAAAGCATCAACTTCCTGCATTTAATTGAGAATGATACTCACATCGGAAGTATTATGCCAGTTGGGAAGCGGGCCAAATAGACATGCCGATCAACATCACGCGCATCACCCTTTCAATCTCCACTGCTAAGAGTCAACGCTACACATGGGGCAATTTTGAAGCATCACAGACTTGACACGCGTCGCCTAACAGTTATTCTATAAATACAGCGCATAGCATGGGATAAAATTTGAATGATCATAAAGGACGAAATGGAAGTTATGTAGGCCGCCGAGCCCCCAAACAAGGTGAGTAGAATGATATAGTATCTATAAAAGAGGGAGGCCTTCGTTTTTGACTGTATCAAACAGTGCTCCAGTGATTGCAGTCTCAAGCTATCGCGAACCAGTGCAATGCGAGACCAGTGAGTGTAGTTCCCCTCCCGCCTCGTCGTCGGTTACGCGGCTAGACATATATATGAATGAAGAAGATACCGAGAGGAGCGAACTAGCCGACATCAGTACTTCAATTCTCTGTCGCCAATCGCATCTTCCGACTTTTTGGACGGAAGACCTCGTCGTCGAGTGGGTGAATGCAGAGTAGTGGTGCGAGACCTGCGATGGCAATCTTCAAAGATCCTAGATGTACTATCACAGTGATCGTCTAATGTCCCGTCGACCTCAACGGCTGTAATATGGGGCGATGTCACTGCCGAAGGCTCGGACAGCTCCTTGTTAGCTAGGCTGCAGATCGTCCTCCGCCTCTCAGAGGGGCGCGTTAAGCCGTCTTCATAATGTGGCGCGGTTTCTGTAGTGTATCGTACGATAGCACCTTTGATCCTGTGCCTCCTTCGTGTGGGAGGAAGCCATGGCTCTTTGCATGCCGCCGATGCTGTTCGACATGGATCCCAAAGGCAGATCTCTACAACTGCCCGGTTGTAGTGGAGCTTGACGGACATATGTGGAATACGGAGAGTGTGACTTGAGTGGAGGTACCGAAGGAAGCGACTGAAAAGAGGGAGAGCGCGAGGTTGGCTCTTGGGAGGCAAGGGTAACCTGAAGAGATCAGTCACCCAAAGATGACAGTATCTTGCCTATGGTCATATAGGTACCTCCATAGACTGCTCTAGGCCGGCGAATATTGAAGGGCATGTCAAATGGGGCAATGTATATGGGGCCAGAGAGTTTGATAGGGAGAAATGAGCCCGGGTAATTGCAGAGAATTGTGAAGGTCAAGCAATAGAAGAAAGGAAGGGTAGTGCTTGTAAGATGGGCGGGTATTTCATCCTTGGATCCGTCGGGAATGAGCTTTCGTCAAGAGTGGCATGCAAAGGCGGAGAAGATCCTCGACGAGCCAGAGGGTTGGTGCAACAATGGATGCCTTGGTGCATCTATGCTAGAGAAGGAGAAAGTCTTCCTGTCGCAGGAAGTCTCGAAAAAAACAAAGGCCATGGCAACGTTCTTGTTGGACAAAGCTGGCTTTGAAACGAGCGTGGCCACGATTGACCCGGCATTGCAGTTGGTTAGAGGATCGTCAGGACATCACGTTTTCATAGAGGAACTACATCCACGTCTAAACTTCGCTGCTCGCGATGACGAAAGACAATATGAGATCAAGATTTGAAGAAAGATGGAGGGTATTGGACTGGTTCCGAGTTCCGGAACAATCAGAGCTCGGTTTCAACTCCTCTGACGAAGCTTCAAGTCCTTCAGATGTGCGCCCGTCGTATACAAGGATCCTTGAAGTCGCGTGTAGCATAAAGCGGTTGCTGTTAGATACGGAGTTGGGCACTAGTTGTTAGTGATGGTTTTGGTCGGCGACACCTCTCGGGCTCGACTGTTGCATGCAAGACATATAGACCATTCTATCATTACTACTTATTCCGGTTTCAAACCATAAACGATCTTGAAGTGACGGGGAGAGGGAGAGACAAGGAATGCAGAGCAAACAATGAGCAGATTCGGCCAAAAATGAACCCAGAGTGATACCAGAAGACGTTGTCCAAATCTCTCAAAGGCCAGGGACGACTGCGGCTAGAGGAGCTACTTTACCCGGAACGGACGCCTTCAGGTGATGGATTAGCTGTATGAGCTCGGCACGGATTTCTTCCGTTAACTGTTCTCCTGCATCCGGAGCCAGGACAAGACCGAATGCTGGAACAAGGACATCCACGAAATTCATCATCATTGCTTCGTTTGTCCTGAAGAGATGGAAGATGCCGCGGTACATTGGCGTGTTCTCGAGGTAGTCGTTCTTTAGCGGCAGCGCGCTATATAGGACAGGAAGGACCTAAAGCAGCGACCTCGACATCAGTATCATCCTCCGAAAGGCACCCGAATTCCCTCATACCTGGTCCAGCGGCAATGCTGAGGAATTCTTCAGGATCATCCTGGAAACAGCACCAGCAGCGTTGTCCCTTCCGTGAAGCTCAGGGCTTGTGGAGGCGTCGTTGACAATGAACATCGGCTTGAGGGCGTTGAGGATGTGCATGTACTGGAAGTCTGCGCTAATGTCCGCGTCCGAATTCTCGATTAGCACGCCGGCTGCGAATGCTGCGTTACTCCGGACCTCAGAATCCTCATCAGAGAGAGCGGCGAATGTGATTTGGAGGATTGGCTGGAGGGGAGCCGCAATGTCAGCTTCTTGTCTCCCGATGACGTTTGAATGCAAAACGATTACCTGAGTGAAAGCGGTGATGCCGTTCTTCATGCCAGTGATTACTTCACCAATCGTGCCGACTGCTGATGCCCTGTCCGTACTGGACTTGTTTTTGGCCTATCGGGGAACAGGTCAGCCTCATTTGTCAAGGTGTCCCTGATAGGTAAGTTTACAAACCGTGTTCTTTGCAATCAACGGCAAAAACGTGCCAAAGACCTGAGCAAAGTCTGCGCCGAGGACGGATGCCAAAGTCGCGACGACGTCGCTGGTGGAGGAGATGAGCACCGAGTCGAACTCGGCTTGGTCCTCGAGCGGTTCCTCATCTTCCTCCGCATCCGGGTCTTGTTGGCAAAGTGATTTGCCCTCGAGAATGATCTTTACATTTTGGCAGATCTCCTCGAGATCTGAATTCGTAGATAA
Source organism: Tulasnella sp. 332 (assembly GCA_019632285.1). NCBI lineage: Eukaryota > Fungi > Basidiomycota > Agaricomycetes > Cantharellales > Tulasnellaceae > Tulasnella > Tulasnella sp. 332. The sequence goes on from WSTV01000172.1 coordinate 19,668, forward strand.
ATAAAGTGAGCTACTTGCAATGAAGCCAGCGGCCAGAGATACTCACGTCCGTCCAAAAGACCAGGGCCAATCTTCGCGATAGTCTCAGACAGGTCAGCACAAAGGGCAGAAACGACGCTCCTAAGAAAGCATCCGTAATCAGCCGTTTGTCCATGTCTGCTGGTTCAAGCTTAAACTGACTTGTCGTCTTCTGAGGACCAGAGTTCAAGAATTGGAGCCAGAGTATGCTGGACGAGATCCCGGACTTTCTCGTGCAGAGGGACAGTCTATCATAGATTCAAAAGTCATATAGGTCCAGTGACTCTGTATTTATCGAGGAACACTCACCACCCGCGCTCCAGGCTCCCAGATCTCGGGGCCCGAGAGCTCATAGAACGTCTGCATGAACGCAAAGAGCGAGCTGATCGCCGACTTCCGGATGCCCTCATAATAATGCTGAAGAGCTTCGACCAACTCCAAAGTACAGGGCTCGAGATATGGCAAGAAGTGATTGTGAGTGGCTGCAAAGACGACGCCCATTGTATCCGCAGCGATCTCCTTCTCGATCGCAATGGCGCTGTTGACGGATATCGCCTGGGTGGGATCGATGTCAACCACCTGAGCCTCTCCCGGCGCCAGATCAGTGGACATCATAGCATTCCCCAGTTGAGCGCCGGTGGCACCGGTGCTGAACGCATCAGGATTCTCATTCGCTGGAAATACAAGTGCGCATTTTAGATTCGGCTTTCAACGCATTGCTCATTTAAAACAAACTTACCAAGTTTCTCGATCAACTCGTCCGTTCCTCCCTCGTTTTGCTTCATGCTCTCCAAAAGCAGCGGCACCACCATGGGGACGTAAGGTCCAAAATCGTCGCCAAACACCTTCGCTAAGACACCGAAGAACAAAAAGCTGCACTCCTTTAGGCGCGCGCTTCCTAAAGCAACGCCTTCGAATGCGGTCTTCATGATTTCAGGTACATATGGTGTGAATGCGGTCTTGCCAACGGCCTCTGCGATGGTGCCGATAGCATCAGTAGAGATACCTCGTAGGTCCATCTCTTCTCCATCTTGAGTCAGGGAAAGGAAAGGGCGGAGGCGCGTCATTGTCTCCTCGAAGTATGGTGTGAAGTTACCCTTTGAGGCGTGAGCCGCGCTACCGATAGCTCCAGTGACGATTGCTTTGACATTCATGGGTGCGGTGGCTAGCAAGCCTGTTAGGCGTTGCATGATCATAGGTAGGTAGTTGCCGATCTCCAGCTCCAAGATTTCCAAGTAGGCATCAAGCGCCGTACAGGCTGGGCCCTGAGTGGCCGGGTCTTCTGTGAGGTTGATTATCGCCTGAGAGAAAAGCGTGGCAACATCAGATTTCGTGATAGTTTGACAAGACACATTCATTCCTACTGGAAGTAAAACGGCATGCCTCTCTGCACACTCTTCCTCTAACCACTCGCAAATACAAGCGAATGCGATACAGGCCGCTTTCCTGACAATTGGCTCCGGGTCGCTCAAGCCAGTGTCGATCAGGGGCCAGAGGCTCTTCATGTGCGGCCGAATGAACTCGCTGCAACCCTCAACGGTAACACCAAACGCCATCATCGCCGATTTACGCAGACCAGGGTCGGGGGACTGCATATAGCCTGTGACCAAGGCGTGGAGCGGCGGGAAGACTTGATTGGGTGGGAGGACCGTCGCAAGGGCGTCAACAGCACGGAACGCCAGCTGGAAGCAAATAATCGGAATTAGTTAACATCAACCATGGCGATGATTCTCAATGTTTGCCTACCCGTGATGGAGAATCCTCGTCGTTGTCTTCGGGATCCGCCTCGGAGCCGATGGGTAGAAGAACCTCCATGATCGGCTTGGCGAGGTTGAGGGACTGGATCTTTGACTTCTTGCTGAAGACGTGGATATCATGATTATAATAGGATTTAAATACTTCATAGCCTTCCCAGCTCACTATTTAATGGTCCAGTTCAATGCGTTGAGCGCCATTTGGCGAATTTCGTCGTCTGTGGACTTGTTAGCACCGACACTCAAGCAGAATTGGACGAGATCCGGTATGTTCTTGGACAACAATGGACTCTCCTTTATAAGAAAATATACGACATGAGCGAAAAATGAGCATGTAGCCATCTAGCACTTGCAAACCCACCAAAATAAGCAATGTTTCGATGACATCGAAACCGTGCCGCGCATCATCCTCGTTATTTGAGGCACAAGATTGTGAAACGACGCCGATGATGCCGGGCAGCAAAGCTTGGAATTTTTTCTGGGATGTGGACATTTAGTCAAAGCCTTAGGATCCGTGAACATGTTGGGGTAACTGACAATGTCTGCCTTCTCGTCGGCCTCGATGAATTGCGCCAGCGTTCCAAGTGCCCGAACAGTCGTAACCCTGACCTCTGTGCTCTCTGGATCGACCAAGAGTTGCGAGAAGATTGTGAAAAGAGAAGAAGTTTGTTCCTTGAGTGCGTCTATCACGGCTTCAAGGACACTGAAGAGCACAAAGATGCCAACTTCGCGATGGGTGGCGGTGGGACTCGAGGTAGCTTGTTGTAGGAAAGGAAGGAGATCAGGCCAGGTGTCGAGAGGGAGTTCGATGTTGGCGATAGAGGAGATGACCCGTGCCATAGAGTGTCGGACAATCGAACTGTTTGATAGAGTGGAGAGATGTTAAAGGCTTTGGTGAAAACGCGCGGGCCTTTCGAAGGCAGACGTACGCTTGCTCAGACATGATGTTCTCAAAGACCTTCGTTTTAATAGTCCGCCTGACATCCTCGGGAACGCCAGACCAGAGCTTGCCCTCGCCTTGAGATATCCGTTTTCTCAGCTCGACAGCAGACAATTGCCGGACCTTTGTGGTTGGTACAATAGCATTAATTGGTGGAACGACCAGCACAAGCCTTACAGGGCGAAACAAGAGCAAAAGCAAAAGCTACATACATTCTGCTCCGGTGAGGTGGCCAGTATCTCATATAATGCGGGTATGCATGTTGGATCCTTGTAGTAATTCTGGTTCAACGATGCTGTGGCCTGCAGGGTCAAGTCAAAGAAAGTCGTCCGCACGGGTCGAGGGTACCCCCCGAAAAGATGAGTCGTCAAAGAACCGCGTCAAATCGCGCAGACAAAGAGCTATCACACACCGACTTGATCACGTTGGTATCTGGCGCGACTGTCTGTGCGAGTAATGTATGGAGGTTCGCGATATAGGTAGGCTATTGAGGAATTGCAATCGAGGCCGACAATATGTCAGGAGATATATCTCCTAGTGGCTGGAGACGTTCGTGGCCGAAGCACTCACGTCCATCGCGTTTGATATGCTCAGCGTTGAATATAGCGCTCTCCGAAGATGAATGAGAGACCAGCAGAAGAATACAGGAGCGAGTTCGATGAAGATTGTGAAGCCACCACCAGAATAACTTTTTTCTTGACCTAGATTTTCCCGCTATCTCCGGGCGCTTAGTTGAGTCAATCGCAGAACGACGAACCCTTGACGGCAGGTGAGGCAGAGATGAAGGTTGCTAGAAAGTCACTACACCGTATATTACTGCTCTTTCTACCCTCTCCCCTCCTGCAAGTATGCCAACTCATCCAACGCCCGTCTCAAAACAACGGTCTATTTCTCTCATATCACCCGCCCCTATCAGCCTCGTCACAAATCGCAACACAACTACACGGAGGCAGACGTATCCCATTAAGTGACTGTGCCTTCGCCACTCCCTGGCTAGGTTAGGTGTAAATTCACCAAATTTTCGTCTTAATCAGGCGTGTCTCTCGTCAAAGCGAAGGACTCTTGTCTCCACCAGCTGGATTGTCCTGCGCACCAGACTAAGAGACATATCTATGGGAGCGGGAGCCCGTTTCAGCTCTCATCCATGAAGGGGGTTTTAAGTAACAAGAACGTACGAAGGCGCTGAACCTGGCTTCTGCTTCGAAATAACGCACCGAAGAGAATATGTTTGCCTGGTGCAAGAATTGCTTTTTCCTCATATCTTTGTACTTTTTGGCTTGCTTCAAGCAGTCGCGTCGGAAGTATTCATGTTTGAGCCTTTTAAGATGTGCAGCGAGATAATTGGCCCCCGATGAGGTATGTTCTGACCGTCTCTACAAACCCGTTGAGCTCTGTGACGTCGGGGAGATTGCTGAGAGGTGACAATTCATTCTCCGCATAGCCCCGTGTTGCGACAGAAAGAGGCGCTGAGATTCGAGAAAGTGATGAAAGGATCTTAGCTTGCGGTCAAGGTCTGAAAGGAGCGCATGTGAAAAGGATCGGCCTGATCCTGGAACGAAAGGCGCATGCTCAGGGGGACAAGTGCATCTCCTTGAGGACGAGGAGCCTCGTTCTCAGCGTGGTGGCTTGGGTGGCTCGGTCGCCTCAACGTTACGCCTTCGTTGCGCGCATAGCCTAATCCAATAATTTAGATGGAATTGTATAAGACGCTTGCCTTGGCCTGACGCTACCGAAGATCTCAGGGGGAGAAAGAGGTTGGTACTTACTGAAGAGAACGTGATGAGAAGCGAGTTGCTAACTGAAAACCGTGGGTAGGCTGTTTCACCCTAGCCTGTGAAATCCACTCTTTTCTGCAAGCCAGGTGAGCTCCACTACAGTGGCAAGTCATGACTCAAACTTGTGCTTTATATCCCTCACTTTAAAGCCTCCAAGATTGAGAATGCTATGCTGGGGTGTGGTGGGGGAGCTTCGAGCTACACAAGGTTGGAACCTGGTGTAAGATCCTCAGTTTTGGCAGATCCAGGCGATAATACGGCTCCCACACAATCGCGAGCGCCACCGTCTGCGTACCCTCAACCATGGGCTCCGTCATCTTGGGATCATTCATTGCGCGGACAACGTGGATATTTGACCCAGGGAGGCATAAGATCTGAACGTAAGAGACTTGTTGCTGGACCCAGCAAAGACACAACTCAAGTTGACTTTGTTTCATTAGGGTATCAGATCATGCGAGCCGACCCCAAGCGTCTACAATAACTTCGCTCGTACTACAGAGCTGCGGGATCAATCGCGTCGATAGTTTCCAGCAACAAGCTTCAATCGTTGACCTCAAGGCATAGATGTGCTACTTCGAGAGGCCCGAAAACCTCACAACGCGAGATCAAATGCGACCCTTCAGCCATTACAAATACGCTCTTGCTCTTATTTCTCGCTTCAGGCTAACAGGAGACGACGCACACTTGGAGAAGGCGACCAGTCGACTGAAGGTGCTTTGGAAACTCAGCGCCCAGGATCTCTCCAGCCATTCTCCCTCAAGACTCTTGCCGAAGCACTACATCTACGATCGGAAAGCACGAGAGACATCCCGAATCTCGAGGCCGCTACTCAGCTGGAATGGCAGGTCCTAGAAATCTGTTCGGCAGATGATCCCGAGCGGGAGACATGCTACACCCGTCTTCCGTCTGCGTTGGTACAGAGGTCGAGGATGACTAGCTCGGTAAATGACCTCGATTCAGCCGTTGGTCTCTATATGAAGACTGCAGAGGTTCATTGTGCTGGGCATTCGGAACGATCGAGTGCGCTCCTCGATCTCGCAGACGCTCTACGCCATCGATGCGCCATTAAGGACGATAAAATGAGCCTAGATCATACTCTAGACTACATGCGAGAGGCACAGGATCCCCCGTCGTCGCATCAGCATGATCGCTCCTCGATATCGGAGAGTCGAGTCGCGAATCATTACTCTCACAATACGCTCCCTCAATCATTACTCAGTCGCGATCCAGGTCGACGATGCGAGAGCTGGAAGAGATGGTTGGGTACAAGGCCGGAGCTTTGGAAGGTGTCTATGGACCCCTCTATGAGGGCTATCACGGACTACATTCTAGATACCGAGGGCGTGATTGTGTAGTATACACTGTAAGCTTACCCTAAGCAGGACTTAGTCTGACGATCGCTCTATTGCTCTAACTCATAATCTTTCTAGGCAGGACCAACAACGACGGCGACGAACGCGACCGATGTGACGAATGCCGATGCAGGCGCATGCCTCTTTGTTGATCCGATACCAAGAGCGCAACCTACGAGCTCAGGGAGAAATCTTTGATATTACGGATCTGGATCACACATCTGGGGACGATGGTATGATCAACCTGGTCACACCTGGCTTTGCGAATAAAAAGATGGACCAGTCAGGTGACGAAGAGATCCTACAGGCTCAGTTGATGAGCCTGCTTGACATGGGATTCACTTCAGAGACGGAGATGACATTGACATTGACAGCCGCTTCCCGCGACTCGGGCAGAGCAAGTGAGTTTCTAGTAAACGTCAGATCTCGTTCCTAATGTTTTTGCTGAGTGACTAAACTACTGATCGGCTGAATCTTGATTCTGTACTCTAGGGGTATACCCGAGATGCAGAGGGCACCGGCGAAACCATATGTAGCTTTGAATCGCGATGTTGATGCTGTAAGTGTGTGCTGGCCTTTGAAATCTGCAGACTGCTAAATCGACACCCAGATGAGCGATCAAAAATGACCAGGAGTGAAGAGTTGTAGCGCCTCTTCATGGTATCTGATAGCCGTCTCAAGGTCCGCACGGCCTCGACCATATGACAGCGAGCTGCCAACACCACCCGGAAATTGTCGAGGACACGAGGACCGTTAATACGACCTGGAGGTGTGTACTCGAGCATACTCTATCACTCCCCATCAATTTCCAATACCTCGCCATTCATAAACATATGTGACGAGGGCTGAAGGGCTGGTCGAGAGTTTCCAATGCAAGTCCCATTCATGCCCCAGTTTCTAATGTCGTTCTTCATCGTAACCCGTAGAGCCTCAATAACCTTGCCAGTGCCATACAAGCTCGCTTCAACGAGGCCGGAGATCGAGCGGACCTTGAGGCCGCGATCAGATACTCTGAAGAGGCGCTAGAGCTCCTACCTCCCAGTCATTCCCGCCGCTTATCCAGCCTCAATAAGTTCTTCATTGTCATCGAAGCACACTTCAACCACACGAGAGAAAGATCACACCTTGGCCGCACCATGCTCCTGACGAAAAAGGTTTGCTGTCTTAAAAACGGGTGGTTTCGACTACGCTTCCGTCTTTCCTTACAGTGGGTACATTTTTTCTGTGAAATGTGTGTAGCCCTCCGTCCTACACACTTCTGAGACAGCACAGGAGCTTCTGGACACATCGGTAACCACGTAAAGCTCACTGGATTCACGACACAGTCGGATGGTTGATGACGTATTAGGTCATGCCAAGAGGTTGGCATCAGATGCTGCGGCTGTTTCTATGGATCAAGGGAAGCCGCAGATAGCTATTGGACTCTTAGGGCAGGGACGAGGGATCTTGCTGGCCCAGCTTATGTGGTACCGGGCGGCACTCGATGACCTTCGAGTCGTAAGTCCGGCGCTGGCAGCTGAGTTTGCAGAGCTTAGTGTTCAACTTGATTGATCCTTTAGGCGGAATAATGCAGATGGGCTAGATGTCAAACTGCAAGGTTGAAAGGTTGGGACTGGATCCCGTCGGAAGGTACGCCGCCTTCCTCTACACACAAGACTATGCATTGACCATGTCTCACATACCTTGTAAAGGCACCGGGATCCTTCACGGCGTTGGAACGACACTGTCGATCGGTTACACGAACTGCTAGGTTTGACGAAGTTCCTTCAGCCGACTCCCTTTGACCTACTTGTTTGTGTAGCTGACGAGGGTCCTTTCATTGTAATTAACGTCAGCACCGTCAGATCCGACGCCATCATTCTCCAACGAGAATATAGACCCTTAAAGCTGTTATACTGCCCGACGGCACTCCCAAGGTGGTAGAACATATGCTTCATTGATGGAAGCGGCACTGAGCGTACCCGGAAGCGATCAATGCGACGGTGGGATCGAGGAGGTTTTAGGCCTTCCTTGGAAGTCTACTTGGGCAGTTGATAGCGGAGAGACTTGAAGAGAGGGGGCTTACCATGAAGCAGCCATATATGGTGCCCCCCACGTCTGCGCTACGTCCGTTGCCTCTGCATGCAGCTGGCATATCCCAACTAGGCGAACCGAGTCTCCCCGATATATTCGTTTCGTCATACACCCCCGCACACTTTCCACACTGATCGAAAGCACCAACACGGGAGCCGCACTCGACGGGTGACTAGAGCATCCTCGCTATCGGAGTCCCTGATCCCGCTAGGATGGGCAGCTCAGATGTACCTTTGGAGTGTGTCATTGAGGAACTCGAGAGGTTAGCCAAAATATGTATCAGAGGCAGAGTTTGGTGGAGGGTCAGGATGTCTCACGACGCAGTTCTAGAGCGACTTGCAACCAACCCATGGGGTCCGCCTTGCTTTGTCATGGACGCAAGGATGTAACACAACCCTTTCAGTCGCGCTTTCGCCTGACAAGATAAGCCGCTCGCTGTCCAAGAAGTCGTCCGTATGTTACATTCCCAAGGCCGAGTTCGCATTCCTCTCGGCGTGTCACACCGCCACTGGAGATCGAAACACGCCCGACAAAGGTCTGCACCTCGGCGGACGCCATGCAACTCGCGGAATTTCGAGGCGTGGTGGGGACGTTGTAGGCGATGGACGATATCGACGGGCGGGACGTGGTTGATACGTTCTATAAGTTTATGCTTCAGAAGACGGGGGGGGGGTTCGGGGACTATAAGGAAGCGGCAAAGGGAGTCTTGAGGTTTACGAAGATGCTATGGAGCCGTGAGGGCGTAAGGGAAGTGCCGTTTGAGCGATGGGGGGACTTTATCCATTTGGTATACGCTATGCTGCTTTTTTTTAAATTACCTTTTGTGCTCTTGCGTGTGTTTCTGCATCCATATCGTATGCTTGTATATTCTATGAGGTTTTTGCTTACTTTTATGCTATATAATTGCGGTAGGAGTAGAAAGGAACAAAGCTTTGCACTAACAAAATCTTGCAAGCACTCTAACACGATGGAAGAGGAAAGGACGCTAATATAGCATAGGAATATACAGACTATATGTGTAGGCACGTTCTGAGGATGATAGCCATATCTTTCGGGGCGGGGATTCACCAGGTCAGATAGAGCTGGTGTGGAGAATATCGTCGATGCAACGGGGCAGGGTTCGCGCGCTTTTAGATTCACGATATTCTGACCGAGGTTGGATGTGTCAGTGCTTAACATGATTGAGAAGCGAGCAGAGCGCTAGAATGACAGAAAGTGAATGGAGGCGGGCTCGGCTAGCCAGGCAACCTCTCACCAACTGCCGGTAGACTGGCAAGGAACGGGCGTGGCCCGAAACGAGGACGAGGGCCGCAAGGATAACGGTCGAGACAGCGAATTAGAACTTGAGTGATACAGTATTTGGGATGTCGCAATTGACGTGGAGTCTCGTTGAGATGTTCGGAGGAGTTTTGTCGGGGACAAACTTGTAAAGCAATGAGCGGTCTGTGACTGCATGGAACGAAGAGTGGTCATGAGGGTGAAGACGAGTATAGCGGGAAGGAAACTAGGGTGGTAGAGTGGAGTGGGATGGAGATTGAAGCAGCCCCTTCGCTGACGTGTTTTCATCCACGTCAAGGCAGCGAATGACAGGAGATTTCATCATTTGAGAGTAACATTTGATGAAAGACTGTCATATCGCCGTGGATTTTGCCCAAGGATAGCGGAAAGATACTGCTTTGTGATCAGCTGCACCGGCCCAAATTGGCAGGCTTATTTGGGACAACCACCACTTGGGGTTTAGTAGTACGATTGAGATACATTGCACGTCGACGATCAAGCTAATTCTCTAGACACTAACCTCATGAGTGTCAAATCACGAACCAAGTGATATTATTCAGGTACGCGGTCCCAGCGATGGAAGAGTATCCAGTTCTGACGAAACACCGAGCGCATGTCCACGCTGAAGCACATTTCGTAAGTTGCAGCAGGCGTGATTGTAGTAAATATTGGTGTGATGGCAGAGTTATCCAGTGTAGAGGCTTGGTCGCGAATAGGCGTGTGGGGGTCCTGGCACGTGACGGACATGCTTTGCACCCACCATACTCGCCTTTTTCCAACATCATATACATTGCGATGAAGTTGAGCAAGGAAAGCGGTTTGGATAGTTCACGAGTTTCAACGATCATTATCGCTCTCTATCATGCTCCCGCAGAATACTTGTGGACACACTCAAGGAACCACCTCAGATCCTCTGGATCCACTCCAGGCGTTATTCCATGTCCCAAATTGGCGATCCAACCTTTCGGCTTCGCGTCTGCCGAGCCTTTGAACGCGATCGCCATCCGTTCAACCTCCCTTTCGATCGCATTACGCCCACCGTAAAGGATGTTTGGATCAATGTTCCCTTGAAGCGCAACCTTGCGTTGCGTCCCTCTGGTAGCCTTTATGGCCTCGACGGGGTCGATTACCCAATCCAATCCCAGAGCGTCGTAGCCGATCGTCGAAAGCGTTTCGAGAGCATGATTGGCGCCTTTGGCGAAGAGGATCATGGGTACGAGTGGGATTGAGGCGCGGTGAAGTTTTTCGTGGACGCCAAAGGCAATGGCTGCGAGATACGGTGCGGAGAAAGTGGCGAAGTCGTGCGGAGCCAGCTCATTTGCCCATGAGTCGAAGACTTGTAATAGCTAAGTGAATGGTTAGAGAGGCTGTTTTTCTTTTGGAAGGTGAGGGGGATCTTCACCTGAGCGCCTGCTTTGACCTGCCCGACGAGATAGTCCACAGAGATATCTGTGATCCGCTGGAGAAGGGCTTTCGACTCCTCGGGATACTTGAAGAGCCAAGTCTTTGCCTTGGTCAACGTCTTGCTCCCACCACCTTCGATCATATAGGCCATCAATGTCCAGGGAGCGCCAGTGAACCCAATCAGAGGCACTTCGCCCTTCAGTTCCATTCGCGTCAATGTGATAGCGTCGAACACATATTTGAGCTCGATATCAACATCGACGGTTTCTTTGAGTCGTGAGACGTCGGTCGGCACGACGAGCGGGTCGGGGAAGTGAGGTCCTTTGCCAGGTAACATCTCGACCACCAGGCCCATGGCCTGAGGTATGACCTGTAGAGGAGTTAAATCTGCGATGATTGAGAGAGAGAGAAATTTTGGCATACCAGTATATCGCTGAAGATTATAGAGGCGTCCAGGAGGCCGCTGTAACGTCGTATGGGTTGAAGAGTCACCTCGCACGCGAGGGCTGGTGTGCGACAGATCTCGAAGAATTCATGTTTCTCTTTGACGGCTCGAAACTCTAATGGTAAGATAGTGATTAGACAACGTTCATCTCGGTGGCAAAAAACATGCTCACCTGGGAGATACCGTCCAGCCTGTCGCATGACCCAGACAGGAGCACGTTCAGTTTCATCGCCTTGGAAAAAAAGGGGGGTCTAATTCGAGCTCACTCTGTAGCAGCTGGAAGCTTTACTCACCAGCCGCTGCTCGCAAAATCAGATCATTCTTCAGAGGAGGGAAGTCATGCATTGCCGACATGTCAACGCCAGCCTTGCTTGCAGAGAAAAATGAATCCTTCAAGATCAAGTATACGCAGAAGAGAAGATACAATCAAGACCCAAGCCTTGACGTTGTTTGGTCAAGGCGAACTCATCTGGGGAGGATGCCGGTAGCTAGTAGATTCAAGAAGCCAGTCAACGGTGCGACGATTCTTTGAGCCAGCCACCCCGCACTCTATCTCACTCTCTTGATACCCATCCTCTACCTCCGAGCCGGCTACGCGGCCGATAATGTTCAACGCACCGCGTCCTGGCCAGCCACGATACAATAATAATATTAATGTCTCTGTGAACGGACTGGCGGCATCTTATCTGTCCGACAACCCTTTGGCTAGCAGTATCTACGATGAAGGACAGGTAGACCCATGGAGCGCTGCTCCGTCTCCTCCGCCGCCGCCAGAGCTGCCTGGAGTGTTCAGCAGAGTCATCGGTGCATGCCTGCTCCTTTAGATTAGTGTGGCGCGCAAAATGTGCTGACGTTATTCCGTCACACCAGCGGACGCGACGGCTCCCTCGATATACACAGAAGCATTTGCCGCCGCTGACCCAAACTTCACTGGAGACATGTCATTGAGTGCGCTTCATCGTGTACTGGTCACATCTAAGTTGCCTGCCTCTACAATCGATCGTGTACGTTCGTCAGTCCAGACCATAACGCCGTCTCCGGTGTCCTAATATCTCATTTGTCGTTGGTGTCCTAGATTGTGAACCTTGTTAGCTCGAGGCCACGTGTGTCTAAGCTCGAATTCTTTGTGGCGTTAGCTTTGGTTGCACTCGCGCAGCAAGGCAAAGGTATGCAGCTCACTGATAAAGGATTTGAGGGCCTATAACTAAGATGGAGCCCCTAAACAGATGTTTCCATCGAGCAAGTTGCGTCCATAGCACAGCAATCGCAGACTCTACCATCACCGCAGCTGGACCTGGCACATCTACAAGCATCCCCCTTCGCAGAGCCGGCAGCAGCACCAGACATGAACGGTCACTCTAATGGCTACGATGAGCCTTCAGACTCTCTTCCTCGGCAGCAAGGGCTGCCTCCGGTACCGGCTTATTCAGAGAGCGATCCCTGGAACTCTGCTTTTCGGAACGGTGGTGCTGTCGCAGCCACCGGCGGTCTCGCGGCGACCACGCCAGGCGGCTCAACTCTGATGGGGGGCCTCCCGTCAAACTGGTGGAATTTCCAGAAGTTTGTCACGATAATCATCCTCCCAGAGAAGCAAGGCTTCATACTGAATAGATACACTGTTTATGTGATCCAATCTGATGTGCGTTGTGCCTATTCTCCCCTCAAAGATTACCAGAACTAATTGGCTAACTTTTTTCTTCTTCTGATCATGTTAGAACGGGGCGCAAGTGAATAGGCGCTACTCGGAGTTTGTCTTTCTCTGGGACTGTCTCGTCAAACGATACCCTTTCCGGATACTACCGCAACTACCACCGAAACGATTGGGCGGTGAGCAGTTCTATGATTCTCCGTGCATCACGATTCATTCAGTTGACTTGAAACTCGATAACAGCTGATGCATCGTTCCTAGAACAACGCCGGTATGCATAAAACCGTAATTTTGAGGTTGAAAGCCATAACTAATGATATCACGCTCCGTCGCAGTAAAGGCCTCAATCGCTTCCTTAATTTCGTCATGTAGGTTTTTGCTGAATCTTAGTGATCATCGCTCGTACATAAGTTCAAGCTCAAATAACCTTTTTTTTTTCAAATCCTTTTCTGAAAAACAGTAATCATCCAATCATGTCTGCCGACGGCGTCCTATCCGCCTTTCTATCCCAACCATCTTTCGAAACATGGAGGAAGAACTCTCCGGCGATATCACTGGAAGAGGAGAGCTCAACGAAACGTATCGACAGGACGGAAGAGATGGGCATACCGAGCGATCTTGAAGAGAAGATGACGTAAGCACTCCAATCTTTGCGACGGGGAGTCTCTAGCATTACCTCTGATGTTTTACAAATCCGCCAGAGTTCTAAAAACTAGATTACCGGCACTGGTTGAGCATTGGACAAGGATCTGTACTGTCGCCGATCGAACAGTCAGGCGGCGGGAGTCCGCTGCCGTATGTCGCAGATTCAGGTTCTTTTATCCAAGCTGTCTTTTAACACTTCCCAAATTCATTAACCTAGGGCGACCTCTCTCGTTTGCATCTGACGTTCAACGCATTAACCGAGCAGAATGCCGTGTGCTGGCACTTGTCGGATCCGCAAGGAGAATGCTCTCTTTCTTCTGGCGTGCGTCAGGGCCTGAAAGTAGTCTCGGGTGCTCTGCTGCATCAAGCCGATGCTCTGGATCATAGGGTTAGCTCTTTGGGACACTAGCTCAAAATGTACTACACTGAATCTGCCGGATTTGGGGGTAACAGGCCCAAACACTTCAATCCACGAGTCTTGAACAGCTGAAGGTACCACGTTTTGAAAACCTTGTTTCTCTCAGACGCAAAACTGATCGTTCCTCTAACGCGATAGGGGCAGCGCGACCTGTATATCGCCGCACGGGACCTCTTCTCCCGTCATGTACGCCTTTCCCCGGACCGTGTTGATGTCCTCAAAAGACGCGTCGAGATCAATGGGCGAAAGCTCGAAGCAGTCAAAGCAGCGAAGAAGGAGGGATTCGAGGTCGAGGCTGACAAGATCACGAATTTGATCGAGAAGGATCAGGTGGACATCGCGGCTTGCATGAGCCGAAGGGTTTTCATTAGGCATTGGTGAGCTTGGGATTCAGCTATAAGGCAAATCCTCCAGCAAGCATCAGCTGACGGGCGACCATTTTGAAGCATGTGGTATGAGCTGCGGGTCGTGCTGCATAATCGGGAGAACACCCTTGTCACCCAGGCTATGCAGACATTGGTAGTGCAGGAACGGGACTTTGCGCTGGCCGTCGCTGGGAATTGGTCGAGGCTGGTGGAAGATATCGAAGGCATGCCGTTTGAGTGAATTAGCTGTCATCCGCATTGAGATTTTCTCCGCTTGTTATTCATTCAACATCTCCCTTGTATCAGTAATTGCCTGCTATGGAAATTGTTTTCGTCGTGTTGTTCTTGATCAAGCCAAGCCGCCCATCCGCCTTGCCTTTCTTTGCCGTAATATCCTTGTCCGTACATGTCAAGCCTGCCCGCAACGGCGACTTTTACGTTCGCGGTCCACGTTATCCTCTCCTTCAACCTCACCACATCCAACGATATTCCCCCTCCACATCTGCATCTCTGCGTACCCCTTAGACAGGGTTTTGGAGACCCAGCATTAGATTTGCAGCACTGTATCCATAGCGATCATTCGTTCAGTCTGGGCTGCAATTCCACCTTGGTAGCCCTTCTCCACAACAAGTCACGCCACGACTTCGAACATCAACTCTTTGATTATCAGGAAACTCAGGCTTGTCAGATATGGAAGGTGATGCGTCCTCGTCCTCAGGACCATGGCGGTTTGCCCAATGCTTTGGCGACAAGGGCGAAGTGGATGACATCACGGAAGGTGAGTCTTTCGCTCCAGAGACGGTAACGCCATGTACATATACCTCTTTTGAGGCAAAACCCACTTGTGGACGCCTCTTGTAACTCTGATATCGACCTACCTGTTTTGAATGTTCGATAGCCGATATAATATCAACCGTCGAGTTCGATCATACTGGCGAATACCTTGCCACTGGCGACAAGGGCGGGCGAGTGGTGCTCTTCGAACGGAACGAGTCGGTGAGCAACCATCGCTCCCCCTCATGCAGATCCCAATGGCCCACATCGCTTCGGGGCGCTGCGCTTTTTCTAGAAGAAAGGCTGTGAATACAAGTTCTATACCGAATTCCAATCACACGAGCCGGAATTCGACTACCTAAAGTCGCTCGAGATCGAAGAGAAGATCAACAAGATCAAATGGTGCAAGCGTCAGAACGCAGCCCATTTCCTCCTCTCTACAAATGGTACGTTTTTAGGTGTTCGTTCTGACACATCCGCGCGGCGATCATCGCCCGTTGCTTACTGAGCCACTTTCGATTTTCACGCGCGTTTTCATAGATAAGACAATCAAGCTATGGAAGGTGTTTGAGAAGAACCTCAAGGTTGTCGCGCAGAATAATCATCACGATGGACAGCGTCCGTTACCGACACCGATCAATCGCGCGGCCCTCCGGTTACCTCTGATGGCACCGCAAGATAACATCGTCGCCGCTGTACCGCGGAAGATCTACCAGAACGCACACGCCTATCATATCAACAGCGTTTCCATAAATTCGGATGGCGAGACATACTTGTCCGCAGACGACTTGCGGGTCAACCTTTGGAACTTGAACATCAGCGATCGAAGCTTTAGTGAGGGACGCCTCTCTGATCGCTGAAATCGGTGATCTGATGTGGTCTTCCCTTTAGATATTGTGGACATTAAACCCGTGAACATGGAAGAACTCACGGAAGTGATCACCGCCGCCGAGTTCCACCCACTTCACTGCAACTGGTTCATGTATTCTAGCTCCAAAGGCACAATAAAGCTGGCGGACATGCGAGAACAGGCGCTGTGCGATAAGCATGCTAAGCGTGGGTTGTGCCTTGAGTTTCCCATACGGTGTCGTCTGACTGACAATTAATCTACAGAGTTCGAGGAGGAGGAAGATCCTACAAACCGTTCGTTCTTCTCTGAGATCATTTCATCCATCTCGGACGTCTGCTTTAGTCGAGATGGCCGTTACATCCTCGCCCGAGACTATCTCTCTCTCAAGATTTGGGATGTGAACATGGAGAGCAAGCCAATCAAGACTATTAACATTCACGACCACCTCCGCGGAAAGCTTTGCGATCTCTACGAGAACGACTGCATCTTTGACAAGTTTGAATGTACATTCAGTGGCGACGGAAAGTATGTTAAGTAATTTCTGGGTCCCCCTGTCGAACCCAACGCTGACGAGAGCCCCTTCCTTTAGGCAAGTACTTACAGGATCATATCACAACTATTTCCGTATATATGATGCTCATGGGACTGGGGAAGTTGTTCTACAAGCGGACAAGTCAGCGTTCAAGGCGAAGAAGATTGGTGGTGTTCCAGGAAAGAACGGCCCCAAGGGAAGTGGGTTCCGAAAGGAAGGGATGAACTTGGAGACAATCGACTTCAACAAGAAGATCCTACACGGCAGCTGGCATCCGAGGGAGAACACGATCGCTGTGAGTTTGGAGTCTGGCTCATTTACACATCGGACGGTGCTGATCTGTGTCTTTATCCAGATTGCCGCCACCAACAACCTCTTCTTGTATAGTGCAGCATAAGTTTGACCCTTGTGACAGATACGCCCGCAACGGGAGTGTGGTTTTCATTGTGGCCTGGAGTCACCTGAGTTGACTTCCTTTCCCCGTTGACTTCCCCTCCTTTCACTACCTCATCATCCCCCTGCTCTCCGTGTCGCTGGTCTCTGGGCTATTGCTCATCAGCTGAACTTGTCGTGTTTCCTTAGGCATTATTTGGTTGCTGGATGTGATACTCTCTCTCATTGGTTTTGGTCCGTCGTCCCAATCGTAACTTGTCGTTTGGCTTGTTGTCGTACATAAAGTGAAGGAATATTGAAACAATGAAAGGCTCATCGTCCCTTGTTCCAACTCATGACCCCACTAAGGCGCTTGAAAAAACGTGCCATATTTGTACTGACCCTGGCTTGTGAATCGTACCTGATTTTCTATTTGGTCCTTTTTTTTCTCGTGTCGTACCATCCATCTTTCCCGTCTTTTCCCCCATCTCGAGCCACCTCCATGTCCAAGTCGCTCCACGTCAACGGCAACGGCACCAACGGTGACCTCCGTAAACGTGCGGCCGCCAACAAGCCTGCCACCAAAACCGAAATCTCAAAAATTGGACGCGAGTCGGACAAAAAGCTCGATGTTCATTCAACGTTAGTGATATAACGCGTATCTTTCGGGCTTATTTTGCGTGCTTGTGAACGATAAACTGAGGTATGCATGTACACACATTGACAGATATGAATTTGGTGGCCCGATTGGGGTATCTATTATGATCACCATCTTCCCCCCGATCATGTACTATCTTTGGATCTGCCTCTGGTTCTATGATGGAGCGCTCGTGCACCCTACTGGAGTCACAGATGTCCTGCCGTTTTTGGGACGCATGTGGGACCACGTCCAACAGGTATGGCTCTTTCTGCAGCGCGCTCGTCCCCACCCCAAACATCTGACCAAGTGACAAATCCAGGACGCCGCGCCGAACACTTGGAGCGTCTCCTTCTACGTCGGACTCATGGTCTTCCAGCTCCTCCTCGCTTTCGTCATGCCCGGATACCAACAAGAAGGTCTCCCAGTCCCATCCCTCAACTACAGGACCCTCACATATAACTGCAACGCGCTCGCGTGCTGGTATGCCACCTTAGTCACATCCATCATCGTACACACCACGGGCATCTTTCGCCTCACGGGGATCATCGACAACTTCGGCTCCGTCATGACCGTCAGCATCCTCTGGGGTTTTGGCCTCAGCTTCGTCACCTACTTTGTCTCGGTTGCACAGGGTACCACCCACCGCATGTCTGGAAACTTCGTCTACGATTTTTTCATGGGCGCGGTCTTGAACCCGAGAATCGGAAACGTCGACCTGAAGATGTTCCAGGAGGTCCGTATTCCTTGGGTGCTGCTCTTCTATATCTGTGTCGGTGGCGCGTGCAAGCAGTATGAGGATTATGGATACGTCTCTGCGGTACGTGACTCTCGTATTCGTCCTGTGGCAAAAAAGAAAACATGGCTGATATTTGAGACGCTTACGTCCAGAACGCGGCGTTCATGGTTCTAGCGACTGGCTTGTACATCAATGCTTGTGCCAAGGGCGAGGAGTGCATTCCCCAGACCTGGGACATGTTCTACGAGAAGGACGGTTTCATGCTAATCTTCTGGAACTTTGCCGGTGTACCTTTCGTGAGTGCTCAACTTGAGTTGAGGTTTTTCTTAAGCCACCTAGCAAATCATTCTTTTATCATCAGACGTACTGCTACCCGACCCTTTACATGGTCCGCAACCATCCAGACGTGTACAAGTTCCCTCTCTGGGGCAACATCGCTCTCTACTCTACCCTGATGATCGCTCACTACATGTACGTCGACCTTCGAGAATCTCCTCTACCTTGTAGTTTGCACTGACAAGAGCCACGTACATTGAAAGCTTCGACACATCCATGGCTCAAAAGTCTCATTTTAAGATGCAGATGCAGGGCGTCTACCAAGAACGCATGACGTTCCCTCAGTGGCCTTGGTCCACGATCAAGAACCCTGATTTCATTCAGACTGCTCATGGGTACAATCTCCCCCCCCCCCCCTTCTCTCATTTTATTCTCCTCCATGATGTCTCTGACGGCCTTTCTTCTCCTATTCCAGAAATAAGCTTCTTACGTCTGGATGGTGGGCATATGCTCGCAAACCCGTACGTCGCTTTCACTACGATATCCGCCACGCGAAAAGGATCTAACGTGATATCTGTTTATGTTTTGCGCCCAGAACTACTCCGCCGACTGGGTCCAGTCCTTGACATGGGGTCTCAGCGCTGGGTTTGGATCCATCATCCCATACTATTACTCGGTTTTCTTCTTTGTGGTCCTCGTCCACAGGTGCAGCCGTGACTTTGAGAGGTAATGTTGATTTTTATTTCGTTGATGGAGTCGAGCTTCTAATGATTGACTTGAAAAATGGTTGACGTTTTTCCAGGTGTGGACAGAAGTATGGCAAAGATTGGGAGGAGTATTGTCGCCGTGTGCCGTACAAGTTTATTCCTGGCGTGTATTAGATGGATGTGTGGACAGTATTTATCCTAATTTCAGGTCTTGACACGGATTTCGTGACTTGGGGCTGTTATACGCGCTCATACTTTGACCATGTGATCACACCCACATTTACCAAATAACCCTCGGATTATCTCGCAATATACGAGGATTGTTTCGAGCACGCTGGTTTTTCCCAATGACTCAAATTCGTGGCGGACAAAGGGC
>WSTV01000173.1:0-52942 GCA_019632285.1 Tulasnella sp. 332
ACAGCGGGCGACTCATTCGCAACCTCTCCAAGTACGAACCCCATACTGTCATAGAATGTGAATTCCTATATCGATAGCCGAATTCGGCTCCTTATTCCACCCTGATTATTCTAACAAACATGCAGGGGCTTCAACCTGGTGACTTCATCCACCACAAACTTTAATGGCGCGATGCCATCAAGACGATCAGATAACGCCATGTGAGAAGCCTTTCGAATCACTCTTCTCCCCGGCCATCCGAAAGACTCAATGGCAACCGACTATGACCAGGCGTCCTCAACAGTCTCATTCGATGGGAAAGATGGAGAAGATGTCTCCGGCCTCCTAAGAAGCGTGAAAAGGGTCGCGCTCGCCGAGGGCCAACAAGGGAACGAGGTGTGGTTGATCCACTTCACCGAATCGTGCTTGGGGGGAGCTGCCCTCAGATGGTTTCTGGATCTCGACCAATCAGTACAGCAATCTTGGCCAGCACTTCAAAAAGCGCTCCTGCGGCGGTTTGAAGCGGAACATGTGACTACCATTTCACAAGCTGCGCCACCTGCCTGTCGACCAAGCCCAGCCACAAGCTATATAGCACCGCTCCCGTTTCAATTTGGCTCAAATGTGTTCACGGTAGGCACGCCCCAAACTCACTAACTGTTAATGTACTCTAACGAGCCCTCTTCAGACGCTCATCCTCGGAGATGCAGGTCCGGTGCTTTAGATGCAGGTTGCAAGTTCTCTAATCTCTAAATACTATTTTCTCCTAGGTGTCGGGAAATCGTGTCTACTCGCAAGGTTTACTAACCAGATTTGGGCGCCTTACACCACTCCGACGACCGGCGTAGACTACGTAATGGGCCACTTCGTGTACAATGACAGGGTATATGAAGAACATCTCGTGCGTCATCCTCTAAACCCTCGATGGCAACATTGTATTGTCAAGTTCACTTCCTATCATCATAGTGGGACCCATCTGGAAGCGAGCAGTACGATGATGTCAGGCAGAAGTATTACAAGGGGGTGAAGAGCTTCTGGCTGGTGTATGATGTGACCAATCGGCAATCGTTTGAAAGTGAGAACGCATTGCTCTTAACGTGTACCCCAACTTACTTCCGCTATCTCTAGATATCCGAAAATGGACAGCTTCCGTTCGGCAGCTAGCTACCAACATGAAGAGCGCTTATCTGTTCGGATGCAAGGCAGACATGGATAACAAAAGGGCTGTCTGGCCTGCCGAGGCCGAAGCACTCTCCAAAGAGTTGAGATTGAAATGGGCGGGAGAAATGAGCGCGAAGACAAACCAGGGAATTCAAAAGCAATTTGGTAGTCGGGCCCAGGTACTCAAAAGTGTCAGCATCCGATGAGGAGCTTTGTTGGATAGGGAGAAGGTCAAATGAATGGATGAGCGGCTGGAACTGAGGCTTGGTGACTGACTTATGTCAACCAAACGTATCGCTGAAAACTGTAAGAAGTCAGCACTCACGCTTCTCCCGTGCCGAGGAGCTCGTTTGTCAATCACGAATATCGTCACAACTGGAGATATATATTCGCTAGCGGTTGACTTCTCTGTCGGAAGGCTCTCAACGTGACGACCCTGAGATGGGGATGCGTGACCATTTCATATCTGATAGTGAGTCAGTATTTCGCATGCAAACGGGCCGGATTTAGGATACTACCAACATTCACTCCCCCGCTCAACAGTACACCTCATTTGTTCTTAGAGTTATGGCTCCACTCACGACGCTGTATTGTGCCTTCTCTATTTACTGCCAATGTTGTTTGCTGTGCTTCCCTGACTATTCAGCCAAATCGGGAAAGGAATTCAGTCTGCGTCCCTTTAAACCTGTGAATCTCATTGGTACGATAATATCAAGATGATCAGACAACACTCGGGAGAAAGCATTTCAAATCCTTCGATTTTTTTTTTTGCCCCTACTATTCCGAAAGACTGATGTCAGTCGACTGCGACCGAACGCTTTCCGTGGTCTCTTTCGATGGAAGAGATGGAGAAAGTGTCTCCGACCTCCTGAGGAGCGTGAAGAGGGTCGCACTTGCCGGGGGACAGCATCAGAACGATGAGTGGTTGATCCATTACACCGAATCGTGCTTGGGGGAATCTGCCCTCGAATGGTTTCTCGATCTCGACCAGTCAGTACAACAGTCATGGCCAGCGCTTCAAAAAGCGCTTCTTCGGCATTTCAAATCGGACCAAGTGACCACTGGTTCAACAGCAGCGTCGGATGCCTTCCGATCAACGGCGGCTATGAGCTACATGGCTCCAGTGCCCATGGAATTAGGCCCCGATGCATTCAAGGCAGGTATGTTCTAAATTCACTTAATGTCACTTACTCTAACTAAGCCTTGTCTAGACTCTCATACTCGGGGATTCAGGTCGGTAACTTGGATGCGACCCGCAACTTTCAAATCGTCAGACAGAATCAATTTTCCCTTCCAGGTGTAGGGAAATCATGTTTGCTCGCAAGGTGGACTAGCCAAGTCTGGGCACCATACATCGCCCCAACGGTAGGCGTGGACTACGCTGTGGTTTACTTTACGATCAATGATAGAACACACGTAGAACACCTTGTGCGTCGCCAGGCAAATTTTTGACGGCGATGTGAAGCTTACCTCCTAGAATTGCAGTGGGATCCATCGGGCAAAAAAGAATATGACGATATCAGGGAGAAGTACTACAAAGGGATAAAGAACGTCTGGCTCGTCTACGATGTGACCAATCGGCAGTCATTTGAGAGTGAGGAGACATGCTTTTGGCGGGTCCCCAACTGACTCTTAGGTTGTCTCTAGATCTTCGGGTATGGAGAGCTTCCTTGCAGCGATTGGCTCCCGAAATCACAAGCGCCCATCTTTACGGATGCAAGGTGGACCTGGCCGATAAAAGGGCTGTGTGGCCTTATGAGGCTGAAGCGCTCGCCAAAGAGTTGGGAGCGTGGTGGGATGGAGAATCAAGCGCAAAGACAAATCAAGGGTTTGCAAAGCAATTGTGCTCCTTGGGACTAGTGTTAAAAAGAATGACTATCTGAGAGAAACTTCCTGGAAAACGGGATTGCTAAATAATAGGAAGAGAGGGGAGCAGCGAACACCCTCAAAAGCTCATTGGAGCGTTGGAGAGGACCCTGAGGAGACGGTGATACGGCATCATTGCACGTCTGACTGGCGCTATCACCGCGACAATCGTGAGTTAGCTCGTGATAGTGACGGCGTTCTCGTTCCTTTTCCAGGACATCTCACGTGAAGCCCTGCCGCCGCACGTGCTCGATACGTCAATATTCCTTTCACAACGTCCAACGCCAAAGCGATGTCAGTGGAGTATGATCGGTCGTCGGCATCGCCTTTAGAGCAGATTTCATTCAATGGAGAGGGCGGAGAAGACGTCACTGAGTTTTTACGAAACGTGAAAAGGGTTGCGCTCGCTGAAGGACACCAGCGGGACGATGATTGGATGATCGATTATGTGGAGTCCTGTCTGGCTGGTCCTGCTCTCAAGTGGCTCCTCGATCAAGACGACAATGAGCCCGCATCGTTTCGGGGCCTTCAAAGGGCCATGATCAGCCGCTTCGAGTCCGCCCAGCCAACACCTTCTGCCCCACAACCAGCACCAGCCGCCGGTCCGCCGCGAGCACCGCTCCTCGCGCTCAGACCGGTTGAATCGGGCTCAGCACTTTCATTTCCAGCACCACCCGCCTTTGGACAGCTTGAGACTCCAACGAGCTCTCGATCGGCGCCTCCTCTTCCATCTGATTTCGGCAAGTCACAGAAGGTATCCCACAAAAGTTCTCTTTCTTTTTTAATTCGTTCTCATGGATATTACTCCAGTATCTCATACTAGGCGACTCAGGTCAGTATCTCTATGCTCTGAAATTCGCTTCTGAACTTTTAACATTCATGGATGATCATCTTCAGGTGTCGGCAAGTCTTGTCTTCTGGTCAGATTCTTAAGCCAAGCCTGGATACCTAATATGGCCCCGACCGTCGAGATACATTACGAAACCCGCTGGAGGGTTACTGATGGGTCCAAGACTGAACAACATTTCGTGCGTCAGCGCATGCTGTATAAGGACCCGTCCTCCCGCTCTAAACGGGTTCCCTTCCGTTTACAGTGGGACATATCTGGAAGTCAACGGCACAACGATCGGCTGAATATGTACTACAATGATGTGGACTACGTGTGGGTCATCTACGATGTGACGAATCGGAGGTCCTTTGAAAGTACGTGAAAAGCTTTGTGGCGAGCTTACTAGACGAAGGAATGGCTTACCGTACCTTTTCTTAGACGTCCGAGGATGGGTAGCTACTGCTTGGCGACAAAATCCTCGCCTCCAAAGTACCCGTATGATCGGGGACAAGTCGGATCTGCGCGATGAGCGAACTGTGTCGTATCGTGAGGGAGAGGCGCTCGCGCAACAGTTGAATATAAAATGGGGTGGAGAGACAAGCGCCTTCACGAATAGTGGCGTGCAGATGGCATTTGGGTCTTGGGCAGTGGTGTCGAAGCAGCTGGGCTAATTGTTATAGTGAGCATGCTGCGCTGCGGAGTGGGTGGATGACCTTGGCTAGCCGACGTACGGAACTATTGAACAATTAGAATAAAAATCTGGGTGCCCATGGATGTCTATGCCCATGCCCCTATTCGATCACCAGAGCGAAGGGCGCCAGCTGTCTCGTAACGGTGACGATCCATGCCTGTCGACTACGACCGCTCTCATTCGTCGGGACCGGAGCTAGTTTCCTTCAAGGGGAGAGACGAGGAAGATATCACCTAGTTCTTGCGAAGCGTCAAGCGGGTTGCACTCGTAGAAGGGCACCAACGGAACGACGAGTGGCTGATTGACTACGCCGAGTCGCGCCTGACAGGGCCAGCCGTTGAACAATTTCTTGATCTCAACGAGGAAGCGTTATGTCATGGAAGGGCCTCTAGCGAGCACTCTTGTGACGTTTCAAGGCAGTAACCCCAGCTCGGCCACAAGCCCCCGCCCCTAGCGGCCCAACCTCCACATCCGCCTCTAGCCACCGCGCCGAAGTGCTCTGCGCCTCCACTACCCTCGGTGGAGGGCCCAAAGTACAGGAGGCATGTTTTTGATCCTTCGTTGTACAACTCACTCTTACTCTCACTATTCAGTATCTCTTGCTTGGCGGTTCTGGTGCGCTTTACTAAGCCTTTGGCCCGGATTTTCTGGTTGATCATCCCGTTTCACCCAGGTGTTGGGAAACTGTCTCTCCGAGCAAGATTCTTGAGCCAAGTCAGGATACCCGGTATCACCCCACAGTAGTCGTCGACTACGAGATTTCTCATCTCACGATGGGTGAAAAAATACTGCAAAAGACACGTCGTGCGTCGTTACATACTGTGCATTGACTGGTATCACCTTTATCAAGCTTCTGCCATTTCCACTGCAGTGGGATGCTTCCAGAGACAAACAGGACATCGACCTTATACGGAAATACTACAAAGATATCGACTGCTCCATAATTTGGCCAATCGGAGGTCGTTTGGCGGTGAGTCTCCCGCTCTGGCACTACACTGGACTGATCTTGTTCTCATAGGCATCCCGGAATGGACCGCTGGTGTATGATCCCTTACAACGACAAAGAAAGCCGTTTCGCTTCTGGTGAACAAAGTGGATCGGCATGATAAGCTAGCTGTGTCAGAAAATGAAGGAGAAGCGCTCACAAAGGAGTTGAGTTTGTTTTGGGCGGGGGAAATCAGCGCCAGGGCGAACCGCAACGTCCAGGAGAGATTTGGCAGTTGGAGACCCGTATTTATGACTTTCAATGGTAAAGTCACCAGCAAATAGATAACGATGGGTCACGAGTTCGCACACGATCGACATGGAAGTGAACGCCAAACCGCTTTGTGACCATATCGCATGAATTAACCCTCATACTGGCACTTCTCAAAATACACACAGCGTGCGATCCATTCTTCCGGTTTCTTGTTATGACTGGGATCCATAGACTTGCGACGCCGCTACCATGCCGCTACCATTTTGTCCCAAGTTTGCCAACACTGCGCTGCATTCATTACGAGCGGCACAAAGCGAATAGATCCACCCCTTACTCCCCAATGGCAGCTTGCTGTTGTGTTTGATTGAGAGCTTGGATGTGCACAATCTATACCCCAACCTATCGTCGTCAGCCTATACTGTCAAGATGGGAGAACCGGTTGATTGGAGTCTGACACACCTCGGCCTTGGCCTTTTCGGATTTTTCGCCCAAGTCCTTCAAGACCTTCTCTACTCGTTTTCTGGTAACGGGTCATTGTACCCACTTTAGCACGTTGGACTTTCACAAGGTTATACAACACGGGATGGCGAGTGAAACTCTGACACACATCTCGCTTTTGATGAACTCGAGGCGCTTTTGTACATTGGATTTTGCCTCGGCTTGGTCTTGTGGGACAAGAACTGGGCCGATCAGTTTGTAGACAGTGTTTGCAGGTTTGAGAGTTGAGAACTCCTGACAGGTTGGAGTCATGTGTGGGATGAGGGTTCAGCGTTTTAGGTACAAGACGTCTGATGGCTTTACCTTCTGGACTTGCTCGTTCTCCGTCAGCTGGGCATCCAGGCGTTGCCGATTCTCCACAGCGCTGTTGAGATCTTGGGGTGAGGATTAGATATTCCAGATAGATGTAGAGCATAATAAATTGTAATCAAATACCTTGTTCAAGTTTCTTGTATTCGTCTGTAGCCTTTTGAAGTCGCTCCTGGAGAGATATCATTTGAGCCGAGAGCAATGGTGAGTCGAACAGAGAGGTAGACTGCAGGGGCTGGGAAACAGGAGCAGGCACTCCTCCGTTCGGCCTTGTTACCGCACATCACACCACCCATCCATCCAGCCGCAGCCTCATTCACTCTGAATTATATTATGGATAACTCACCAACAGCGTTATTCGATTCTTATGAGCAAGACTTCAAGACCATTATCGACTCGATACGAGAGAAATTGGAGGTGGAGGCTGGTGCCCAGAAAGGAGGTGTGTTCTCTCTCCGCCTCGCCGGAAATGCAGGCTGATATCCGTCCTGTTCTGTGAATAGAACAACGGAAGGCGACTCTGAGGAGAGTAGAGATGGAGCTAGACGAGGCGGATGAAATGGTGCCTGCCTCTTTCGTGAACGCCTTTGAGAAATATCAATCTAGACTGACCAACTATCATGAGGTTTCTAGGTGTCTCAAATGGAGGTGGAGATCCAAGGGATGCCCCAGTCCATCAAGTCTAAATACCAGATCCGCGTCAAGTCGAGCAAAGGAGAGCTGACGAAATGGAAGAAACAAGCTGTGGGTCGTCCCTCGCATGTTAGGCCGGGACAGGACATACTGACCTTACGCTGCACTCTGTTTCGATACAACGACACGCAGAAAGATCTCCACCTCGCCAACTCCCGCTCCGAACTCCTCTCATCCCGTTCCAACCCTATTGCATCCGACGACCCATACGCCGACAGCGATGATGTTAACTCGCAACGCGCACGACTCTTACAAGGAACTCAGTCCTTGGCGGACAGCACACGCCGGTTAGAGGATTCTCAGCGAATCGCGATCGAGACGGAGGGCGTTGGGGCAGATATTCTGAGGACGTTGAGGCAGCAGAGGGGGACGATAGAGCATGCTGTCGAACAGGTATGTATGATTAATGAACGCGTAGAACTCTCGTTGATCCTTGTTCGTTTGTGCAGCTTGGACAAGCGGACACGTCGATAGATCGAGCGTCCGGTACGCTAAAGGGCATGGTACGGCGGTGAGTTTTTCTCTAGTCTACCGTCGTGATGAATGCATGGCTAGCCTATCTGGATCGGGATGGTTCTGACATCCTTCTGCCCCACTCTTTATTACAGGATGTATCAACAAAAATACGTGACTGTAGGCATTATCGTCGTCCTCATATTACTCATCCTTATCATCCTGTACGAGAAACTGATAGCATAGGATGGGGCTCTCCCCTCTCTCCTCTACTGCTTCAATTATGGCCATTCAGGTTGTTATCGGAACACGCATATATCA
Source organism: Tulasnella sp. 332 (assembly GCA_019632285.1). Classification (NCBI taxonomy): domain Eukaryota; kingdom Fungi; phylum Basidiomycota; class Agaricomycetes; order Cantharellales; family Tulasnellaceae; genus Tulasnella; species Tulasnella sp. 332. The sequence goes on from WSTV01000173.1 coordinate 7,999, forward strand.
TTCTACTTATATATTTCAGACTTGGAAGGCCTCAAACTTTAGAGCGCGGATTTAAGGGTCTCGCGAAGCAAGATCATGTCGAGTGGCACTACTTCAGGAGCGTGCTCCATCCTGGCTGTGAATACAGCAGATCAAGTGCTGAATGGTTGTCCTCACTCAATCTTTCGGGACTTTGGAGTGCTATTTTGCTGCCCTTCAATCTCAAATCTGCCTGATACTATTATCAAATGCTGTGCCTATCCCTGCTCTTACATCGATAACTATGATTAGCAGGATCTGTTGGAGAGCTTATTCATACAGACTCAACGCAGGCTTGAACTTTCCATTTTGACAAGGCGCTACCAAAATATAGGCTTTCCAAAGGCGACAAACCAGATTCGATCACGGTCTTGCACAGAGCTTTCTCGATACTGGCCCCCAGGAGCCAAACGTCATCTGTACGCCTTGGTTCGTCTTGGCACTCACTTCCCCAGCCCATGTTATACCCAGCTCTTGAGCCAACGCTTTCGCCTGCTCAATCGACACTGCTCTCTTGTCATGCAGATCTGACTTGTTTCCAATGATGCGTGCAGAGGAAAATCTGGGACACAATTGCCGTGCGCGAGCGACCCACTGTCGAATGTCTAGGGACAGTAGAATAAGTCAGGTGCTTGTGTCACTGCCGAAATGGAAAGCGGCCCTTACTATCGAATGACTTCCGATCCGTCACGTCATAGAACAACCAAAGGTGGTGCACGTTGTTGTAATACTTGCACGTTAGATCGTCATACAGTTGATTCCCAGATAGATCCCACTACAGCCGTAGGGATCAGATATCAGTTTATGTATTAGGCATTCAATATTTCAAGCTGTGACATACGAAATGCTGTTCCCATTGCTCCTCACCAGCGAATCGAAAACGGGTTTCGTAGTGTACACCCGCTGTGGGGGCCGTGCAGGGCATCCAGATCTGAGTCAAATACCGCGCAAGGAGGCAAGACTTTCCAACACCTGAATAGACACGGAAGAGATCATTTTATAACCCGACGTTTTGTGTTCTGAGTGTAGAATACCTGAATCCCCTAACAGGATGTACTGTAGTCGGGCTGCGTCAGCCCAGAGAAAGCGATATAATGTCGGAGCTTACCCTATCTGCGCGTGGCTCCACTTCAGAAGGTACTGGGGGTGCGGAACTGACATGCCCAGTGGGACGCAAAGCTGCCGATACCGACAGCGGGGCAGCGGCTGGTGTTGGCGCTAGGGTTGTTTGCGGCCTGAAACGTGCCAAAAACGCCCTTTGGAGCTCTCTCCACGATTCTCGAGCATTATCATCTAGCTCTAAGAACCATTCGAAGGAAGGGCCCGCGAGACAGGATTCCGTGTAGTCGATCAACCATTGATCGTCCCGCTCTCTCCCCTCCGCAATGGCAACCCTCTTCACGCTTCGCATGAAGACGGTAACATCTTCACCTTCTCTTCCCTCGAAAGATACACGCTCCAGGCCTGATGGGGATGAAGGATCGTTGTGGACTGACATCGGTACACGCGCTTTGGAGATGGTTGATTAGAAAAGAATGTCAAACATATCGCTTCGAATCCGCGTTCAGATACAGTGCAGCATTGTGATTATATCGCACTAGTGAAAATTTTCTTGGCCGCACTCAACAAAAGGATCGAGTCAAAATCCACATTGTAAACCTTTTTAGGAATTGCGAGAGTATTCAAAGCGATGCGTGGAAGTCCTTAGTGATACTGTTTCGGTAAACGCCGTGTTTGAAGTTCGACCACAGTCATCCGAAATCAGTGCACGGCCGTCTCCACCCGACAAGTTGTGATTTTTTTTCGAGCCCTTCATCATGCATGCTCCATCCATGAGTTCTTCACGCGGCTTCAGCACAAGAGCGGAGGTGCGCCCATAGAAGACATATATTTTAGTCCTGTGACTCATGAGCATGACGGGTTAGCCTGAATCCTCCCGTTCCAGCTAAATTCATTTAACCATTTGGCAGGTCCTCCCAGTCTATGTGGATCTCAATTGAATGTCCAGGATCCCCAGACAATCCTCAGCTACATCCTCGAACTAGCTTGAGCGCTCATCTTTCATGCAAGTGGGTCAGGTTGGCAATTGGTGTCATTTTGTACAAAGATCCGCATTAGCCTTATACTTGGCTACTTGCTTCAAACGCTCTGTAGGCTTCAGCACTCGACACACTCCACCAATCATACATGGTCGCCATCAAATTTTGACACAAATTAGGTTGAAGCTAGGAACCACAACGAGCTTTCTAACTAAACCTCAAACCATAACACCTTCATTTCACCTAATGTCATAACAGTAAGCCGAAACAGTCTAGGTCTTAGTCAGCTTAGCCAAACTGTGTGGAGTAGTCCGTCATAATCCGGATACACCTGAGCCAAACGCTCTATATCCAAGCTTTGTATACGGTTCCAGATACGGTACACAGCGCACTGGACTTCCGAGATGTTCACCCTCCGTGTTGCCGATACTGCGCACTGGTGCTCAAGCCGCTATACGTTGTGACCCCAATTTGCTCTCCGGATTCCACTCCTCTTTGGTTTGACTCTCAGAGTCCTGAGGACCAGCCGAGTGGAGATTAATGGATGCGATGAACTCACTATTGTGCCTCGAGGAGCGTATCCAGCCATTCTCCGCTCCTTCCCATATTGAACGACCATGGAAACAACGATCTCAGGGGCGGGGCCTAGCGCGTTTCCACTTATCTTCGCCGTCATCGCGTGACACCCTATGAGAGTTCTTAGCGGGCGAACCACCTGCCTTGACGATTATCATAATAATGATGGTACGTTGTCGATAACGTGTTTATTCGGGGAAGGACAAGAGGAAGGTTCAAAGGCCAGTTATGCTGCTCCACAGGATCCGATAGGGTCTAAGCCCATTGAAAATATTCTGGGGACTCCGGACGGAAGCTTCGCAGGCTCCAAGTTCCCGGAATCGGCTACTATATGTTGTGATTTCTGTCAATGGAGTGGCGCCTCACGGCTCGGGTATGCATGAGTCCCCTGCCGCCAAACTGGGATCATAGTGACCATCATGCTAGAGTTGGCTAGAGCGAACAAAGATTGTACGGACGTTTGCAAATGGGACAGTGCGGCGCTGTGTGCTCTGTCCTTCAGGGGTCCTCGCACAAAGGGCTCGATTTCTCGGCAGTAGAGGGGCTACGGCAATGCAACGAGCAGTCATCGTTAATCATATATTATGACGAGAGGTTGAGATTACCGGCTGGGGCTGAGCCACAGCAAAGACCGTTGCGACCAAGGAGACAGGAACAGAACATCACGTGAAGGGAATTCCCTCTTTGGGGACGATCTTGGAATAGCATTGATGGACTGGCGAAGTTGTTTGGCTCTCGCCCACTCTGTGTTCTAGCCTCGCTTTAATTCGCCTATATATCATCGAATTCGTCACTGAGCCGACTTCTTCGTCCTGACTACTTTCTCGATATATTGCCGCTTTGTACGCTTCGCCACACATGCCTCGCATCCGAACCGTACTTCAAGTCGTTCGCGCTCTGGTCCGTACCTTATCCCAAGCGGCCGGAGAGTATCATGACCCGAGGATACGAAGATTCTACTTTCTACTACGCCGTCTCCTCGCCTACCTGATCTCGGAGAGAGGTCGCACCAGTGGGAGACAGTTCATGAGGCAGCGACGGACCCGGAGTAAGTACCGGTAGACTATGACTCGAAGAGATCGACCTGTGTGCTGACAATTGTTTCGTTGATATAACCCTAGTTCATACTCCAATTCCATATGCGCTGTCGACATTCGGGGGCCTGCGTCAAGGGAGGACCATGCGATGTAAGTACAAGCATAACATTTTTTTAGTTCGTCGCAGGGCCCCTAGATGGAACTCACCAATCTTTGACGTCTACTCACTGAACAGCTCTTGTTGAGCCTGATGTTATTGGTCCCATCGTGCTTTCAACCGAAACGATGGTATTCGCGTCGACTGAGGTCTTGACGACTTTCGAAAGACCCTCATCTCCCGTTGAGGATTTTTACAATAGCTACTTCGCCGACGAGACTTCCGAGCACGATATCAACGCGTGGGGTCAAATGTACATCTAGATCGCTGCACATCCGCTCCGATTCTAGAGTCAGCCTTTTTCGTCAACCCCTTCTCATTACTCATGATCATGTTTCCCCCCCTGCCATTCCCTTACCTTTCACTTAACGATCGCTTCTGATGAGTATGATTATGAACATTCTGTACCTCTATGCACTGTCTACCGCGCAACTCTTCACAGTTTCCGAGGGCCTCATCTCTTCCCCCCTCCCCCTCACTTCTCCAGAACGCTGGAGATATCCTTCGACTGATCTTATTTGCACATCCCATATTTAGTTAGAGGTATCCCTGAATATCGATAGCTCAGATTGTCAACGTTTGACATCCTTTGGGCGTTCGTCAGGTTCTGCGCAGCCTCTGAACACCTGCGTGCAAAACCCATTTCTGGACACTGCCCAATCACACTACTGGCCCATGTCTTACTCATTGGCTCTCGCGAATCCGGCGACACCGGAAAGTGAGTGGGCATCTCTTTATGCCAATCCTGCGTCACTCCTTACTTCCTTACAAAAACAGATATCCCTCTAGCCTCCGATGTCATCTCGGCTGCTAGTACTCTCATCAAATCTGACCCCGCTACTGCGTGGAAGAAGGGCAAAGTCTTCTCTATATCAGCCAACGGTAAAGTGGCACCAGTGCGAACGTTCAGTAAGAAGGTTGGAGTTAGCGGGGAGACATGGTTCATGAGGGTCAGTGAGCATGATGCTCAAGATGGATCTTTTGATGAGTTCTGGGGTGGGATAGGCGTTGACCATGCGGTGCATGAGTCTCAGTGAGTGGTGGGACGGTACTCTATTGCTGTGGTGCTTGTGGGTTGACCTCTGGAATTACAGGTACATTCCTGAGATCGTCAACGCTTCGATGCTCAAGACAGTTGAGCCGGAGGTCAGCGAAGGTAAGCAAAGATGAGGGAAGAGAAAGCACAAGTATACTCACGTCTCGTTTCCGGTTCTCAGTATGGTCTCTGCACTACAACTTCGGCGCACTCCTTTCCCCTCGTACATTCACGGTCCTTCTCATCACAAATCCCCCCTCATATTCCGTCTCAACACCTCTTCGGGAGGGACTAGTCGTCTCCATCCCATTCGACACCTCGTCAGATAAGGACCTGCGCAAGCTGGAAGGTCAATGGGGAGAAAATGGCAAGGGCGGTGGTGTTGGCACCAAAGGCCGCTACGCAGCAGTGGAATGGATCAGAGAGCTAGCGGATGGGAAGATTGAGTGGCGGATGGCCACAACCTCAGAACCTGGGGGTCTGATCCCTGGATTTTTGGCCGCGGGAGCTGTTCCGAAGGCAATTTCAAAAGTGAGTTCTCCGTCAAATTAAAATCAACAATGTTCACCCAGGCGTTCGACGCTGTATTTCTACCTTTTCCGCAGGACGTGAAACATTTTCTGGAGTGGATGACTGAAAGACGCAAAATGCAAACTGGCGGGCAGATGTCCGAACCGGTGGCAAACGCAGTAAACGTACCGAACGCGAAGCCCGCGGCTCCAAAAGTGATCATCGAGACGCCTGGAGGAAGCATTGTGCAACCTCAATCAGTGGAATCAACAGCACCGCGTCTATTGTCCGAAGTATGATCTGCTTTGTGAAGGATGGGAATCGTACCAAGATTCGTAATTCCGCTCTCTCTCCGATTTCTATATGACTACAATAATATGAAACTCGACTTGCATTCAGACGAGCACGTTTGACCACTCCTAAAACAAGCAGTTGCAGCATATACCACCGTTCTAATCCAGCCACATATCGCCCGTCTTGCATATTCGTCTCGCAGTCGTGACGATACCCCGAGCGTCATTACTCCACCTCATTTTCTTCAAGTACAGAACCTAGCTGACCCGTATCGTTCTGCCATATGTTCCCGGAAGGTCAAAGTCAAATCGCATCAGCGACTCCCACCCCAAGGTGTACACCATCCCGAGGTGGCGAGAATATGGGTCTTTGCGTAGGAAGTTCAGCAATAGTGGACTAAATGACGAGAAGATTCCAGCGGGAAAGTGGTAAAGAAGCCTTTTGGCCATTGGTAATCAGGGAATGGTCTGAGTCAAGCTGCGAAGCCGCCAACATGCGAACCACAGATGACATAAGTATGCGTATTCTTCCAATTGAACGAACTGCCCGTGGTAGAGTGGAGAAGACAATACCCCTACTGGTAGGTCAGATATGGACCTGGACGAGTACCAGCGAGTCACCACTTCCCGATTGCGCCATCAAAAATGAAACCACTTTCCAGACAATAAATAACGACTTTTGACCTAGAGGTCTGTTATGAAAGTGCCCAGTCCCGGCGGCTGCCGCCGGGCGAATTCCTTCCTTTGTGGTCTGCCCTGTTGAACTCGTTCTTGCTATTGTTGTCTGCACTATTGTAAATTCGCTTCAAAGTCTATATTTCCCTCTGTCCATGTACTTATAGTAGGCTGTTCCCTCTTGGGAACAGCATCCGATCAATCTTATCACTACCTCACAAATTCCTCGCGCCTTGCCTTGCTCTCTTATCCCTAGTCCCTAGTCCTTGCCCTAGTTCTACATCCGTCCTTATTCCCGTGAGGTCACTCTCACAAGGACGGCCAAATGACCTCACTTCGTAGCTGCATGTTATACCCACTATGATATACCGGGTCGGTAAGAAGAGCCAAGATCCAACCCGAAGTCAAATAGCTATCGTGCCAAGATCGGAAACGGCAGCACCTCCGAGTCAACTCGGAACTGGGAGAGAGCACTTCGAATCGGGAATATGATTTTCGGGTTCACTTATGAGTGGGAAAAGTTTATCCTATGTTCAGAACGTTGGCGATAACATCATCTGGGGCGTCTAATCGTATTCTGTCCAGGAGTTTGGATCTAACAGGGTTCCTACTAACTCTCTGCGCAGGCAGAGGAGGGAGAAGAACTCGAAAAAGCTGGTTCGGATAGAAGATTAGGCCGGCATTGTCTAACGAAGCAACAAGACCCGCTGCCCTTCGGTCGCGTATCCGGCGACTCAATGGAGGAGTGGAATAGAACGCTCCGCCCTTAACGTTTGAGTGAATTCGATTGGGATCTACCGCTGGACCTTTGTTCCCCACAACAGAGAATCCATCTTTGGGAGCGCGGCAAAGGCGAGGTCCGGGATGGTAGGACACGGCGTTACGTTTGGTCACCAAACGAATGGCCACAAACCCCGCACTCTGGCTTATCAGAGAGGCATATATTGGTCACTCGGAGGGAGCTAAAATGGTCGCAGGAGCGCAAGCACCTGAAGCACAGTCGATATCTGAGTAATGCCGCCTTCCTCCCGCTACTTTGTATCATTCACTATGTTCTCAAAGGCTGCAGGAGTCCGTCTGCTCCGAATACGATGGAATATACATCATCGTGACATATTACTAGTGAATGGCCTGGTACATTCTTTCTGCCTGACTGTGTCGCTATTCCGCGCCCACGGGCCACAATGAAGGACCTAGCACATCGCCAGTTCAAAAGGCACCGGAGAAGGTGTCACGAAATTCTCGGTCATCTGCTAGTTGCCATCTCACAAAGGCGATCATAGCGGCCGGTCGCGGTCCAGAAGAACCCAAAGATCCAATAAAAACAAACACCCTGACCAAAGGGTCTCTTCCTGACTCCAAGTCTGGAGCCCACATGTCGAATGGCATGGCCTCTCCTGGGCTTACAACTTTTGTTGCACAGCAATTTGAACAAGAGACTTCCTGATCTGGGCGGCAAATGTAGCGCTTGAGAGATGTTTGAAGCCTCCGCCCTGAGGTCCCAGTTGACTCTGAATTGGAATATAAGCTGCCTGGACGAGCCGCACTTCTTCTTTCTATCAAGTGTCCCCACCAACACCCCCTTCTCTTATTACCAACCAGCTCTCTCCAGGCAGTGTCCTACCCCTTGCCTGACTACCGCGACGCGCCATCTCTGAAACGCTTGAATTCCAATCTCTTCCTACGCCATCATCTCATGTCGAGATTTTTAACTTGTCTGTCCTGTTTGCCTTCTCAATGGCTTCGCTAATTTCTGACCACTAGCTTCACAATTAGCTCATGCTCGCACCGAATCGTCCTCGTCAACGCCTTCGCTTCTATACGATTATACGGGTTCCCCGTCGATCGCATCAGTAACTTCGTTTGCTTCAGATTACCCTCCCTGTACGTAATATTTGACCTACTTCCAAGGGCTTCAGTCGTCACGGTTCCTTAATGCACCATCCTTCCGGCCAAGTACAGGGCATAGTCTACCCAACACCCCAATCTTCCCCTCATACGTTGCTGGCGATAACTGTGAGATACAGGACAAAAGCATGGGGAACATGGACAGTGTCAGTCAAGTCCCGTTCTAACTCTGCCTCCCAGCGGCTGAAATTCCTCTACCAGGACAAAAGCCTATCCGACACGCCAATCGAAGGCGTTATTGCGACACACGATACGACGTTCGCCCCGCTATTCCAAGGCATCAGATGCACGACGACTCGGCCCAGACCCAAGGGATGGAATGTCCCTCCCCGTCATTCCGATTACCTCACCCAATTGTTTCCATCGGTTCTCGCCCTGTCTTCCCTACCAAATCTTGCAAAACAGTCTTCACCGGATTTTCTCATGGATGAGGATGAGCGTCGCATGGTACGTCTTATTGTGTCTAATGGACATCCACGCCAAGCTTTGCTCACGAGACGTCTGTCCAGATTAGAGCCCCTACAAAGACGAAGCGTTCTAAAGGGAAGGTTGTTTACGTACGTTTACACGATGGCCACTTTTATGGGCTCACCTCATTGATAGTATGATCGTCCCACATTTAGACACGGAAGAAATGGACACCAGTGGAGGTTCACCTTGCTTGCAGCGTAAAGGAGGCATGGATTGAAGGTCGCGTTGGTGCAACAGGTCATACAGCCAAGCAAATCAATTGTTTCCTGAGAACGAGGAATGCCGAGTCCGAGAAAGCTTGGGAGGAGATTGTTGACCGGATCGAGGCAACCGGTATTCGCAGAAGCCGGTGAGTACTTTGATATATATTCTCGTCTCGTCTCATCACCGAAATCATCACCCTTTCCATAGGCAGGGTATCAGCTTATTCACATACAATCGCCTTGACCGACTAATGGCATCGAAGTAGGATAAATGCCGTGATGACTGGTTTGTCAGCGCCTTTCCACTTACATTTCTCTCACGTCTTGTACTCAAATTTTCAAGCACTATACCGGCCGAGCAACTCTCTCCGTTTGAGCTTGTATCTCATACCTTCGATTCCACTCACTACATGCCAGTGTTCACTTATTTCTCACTCTTCTCATTCACTCTCCTCGTATCTTCATTCATGTTGTACTGTTACCCGGGTAGCTCTTCATGCCGTATAATGGCCTTCTTATATATGAAGCCTTTGATCAGTCTTCGGAAACTATTGTTGTACTACGCTATGAATCCACTTGATAGTTTAAGCGCGAAGTTAATAACTCCCCACCACACTATCCCCCTATTATCCATCTTGTTTGCGCTCTCTGTTGAGAGCTCCCAGTATGGATTGTTTGGATGGATCGTTCTATCTGGAAGACGAAGGGATAAAGGAACGACGGAGGTCAGATATAGCCCAGATGGTCGAGACCTAGTCGAGGACCGACCACAGAGATCAACCTGGCTTAAAAGCTGTGATACAACTTTAACTGTTACACAGTGGAGTGTCATTTTGGGCCTAAATTCGATGCGTGGGCTAGGTTTTGGAGAGACTAGCCTTATCGTTGAGGGCATTAATCCACGTGCCCGGTGCTTTCTTGTACAAAGTACAATGGACACTATCAAAATCAGGGTCAGAGAGCTTACCTGTAGGTAAGAATCTATCGTCAGACGCGCAAAGATGTAGATTCAGTTCACATGTAATACGGGATACGAGATTTTTCGTCATGCAGGACAGCCTGCCGCCGAAGCGAGCATTTGTCGGGTCATACACCTAGTTGAAGGCAAGGATCACATGAGGATCACCACAGGCTAAACTGAACGCATATACATCGATGATGGAGAAGGACTGTCCGACGGATTTAATGAACGATCTGTCGTAATGTCCATGGTCTCAGCATTGTGACTGGCTTCGACCCCCGGACTCAGATGGATGAACCCGTTGACCGCCTCATTCATGCACGTGTAAAGAACGATAGGAACTAGGCGCCCGTGCCTCTTTATTTCGGGTGCGTCAGGTGTGGTCTAGATTGAAACCACGCCAGCCTACAACGAGTCATCCATCTTACAACGTCGCTCGCCTGGGCGGTGGCTTGTGACCTCCAGCTTGGCACTCTGACAGAAACATCTCATGCTGATCTTATTTATCATCTCGTAAGGGCTTTCTTTCTTACATATCCGTGCTTGCTACCACGGCATTAATGTGCAATTCGCCCAACCGGGGTGAGGCGCTTTACAGCTCGGGGGCATATAGGCCCGAGCGCTGGCATCTCGACATCGACGAACAATCAGTGATTGGGACAGGTGGTTTTGGTGATGTACTTGCAGGATGCACGGACTTGGCACTTGGGTAGCAGGAAAGCAAGGACGCAAGAGTGGCTTGCGTGAGACATCCACTGGATGTGTTTCTCGTGCTTGATTGGAACGCATGTGACTAACCGGGAATTGCGGAACGCATAGAGACTCGGGCGCGAGATGCGAGTATGATCTAGGTTGATTCATCCGAATATCCTTCGCCTCTATGTATTCTATCTGAGCGCGGATATGAGTGAGGCATTGATCGTGTACCCGCTAGCACGGGAGGGGAATGTTGGGGTTTTATTCAACGAACGCACCCAAGTGACCATACACTTATAGAATTGGTGAGCCCATCCGCGGCTGTCTCGATGTAGGATAATCCAAGCTGATGAGGTGTTCAAAGGCCCTTGATACACTTCAAGCTCTTATGTACCTGCACTCGCTGAGCCCCCAGTTGTTCATGGGGGTCTTAAAGCGGTAGGTTAACCTTTTCGCACACTATTGGTCATCATACTCATCTCGTTGGCGTTTGAAGCTCAACGTGCTCATCAATGATGAGCGGCGAGCGGTTCTCTGTGATTTTAGCCTTCCCACAGCCGCAGGCAAAGCTCCCTCTATGCCGACAACTGTTACGCAAAAGCGCTTGCGTAATCGTCAAGTTCAAGCCTGATGTCCCACTATGGCCTGAATACCTCCTAGTTCACGCTTGTGATATACGCTGCCCTGCTTCGTTCTTTCCTGTCACTGCCCATTATTGTTCCCTCATCATAATCTCCATGTCATATTACTTTCCATATCAAGCGAGGGCCGTGCACAAGCGCACCCTAGCATTCGCCTACTTTTCACTCCTCACCCAAACATCCCGTTCGCACTGTTCTTCCCCTTTTCCCCACATCGCATCGCGTTTTCGCGCGCTGCACACTCGGTATGCTGACCAGGCAGAGCCGAGGGGTGATGTAAGATTAATTAATTATTGTCCTTGTTTTTGTATCTATCTATCCCATCTATTCCGGATATATTATTGTATTTTGACTACCGCATCGAGTACCCAATCATAACAACAACATCGTTGGGCTTTGAAAGGCTCATAGCGCTGGTGCAGATCCGAGGTGGCAACAGAGGATGAACCAAGAATGAGGGCCAGTGACATAGGGGCTTGGGCATGCTTCTTGGTCGAGGTGCGTACCCACATAGTTTCTCGAGAAAGCTTGCTTTTGATACCGCGCTGACAGATCTTGAAAGGGCTTATGCCGTATAAGCATGTGAAATCGGAAGAAGCTGTGATCGACGCACTCTGCAATGATCAATTCCCTACGCCCGAATGGCGCCTGACGACTCCACTAGACCTCTATCCCACTACAATAGTGTGCTCAAGAAGCATCTCACAGCGCGAACGTGCTTGTGCCATCTCAGTGCCTTGCACCGTGGGGATACTCTGGACACGTCTTAGATGAACAGCGCTAGCCGATTTGGACAACCTCAGTGGCCGCCAACAATACAGTAAGGTCACATGGAGCATACGACACATCTCAAGCCCCCAAAGGCCAACTCCGCAACCAGCGAATCCAGCTGGTCCTCCATTCTCAAGGCCAACTTCACAGCCTGCCTATCCAGCCGCCGCACCATTCCGAATGTCCACCCCACAGCCGGCGCATCCGCATTAGTCTACTCAGTCCCACAATCAGCCACCGCCGACGTGGGGACCTCTGATGAAAACACACCCTTGGCCCACTACCTCCGATCTAGGCTACCTTCCGTACGTCCGGGTGGCTGCACCAACGGACGGCAGAAGTTATAGAGACAATGGGGAGCCCAGCCCCTGGGACAGACCTGGAAATGTTGAATATCCGAGCGCCAATGCCTTGCCTTGTTTCGAAGGGTGGGGGAAGGGGGGGGGGCGTTGAACTAGGGCGCCATACGTAGGCGAAGATGACCTGTGCTATCCCATACAGAGGGAGAGACTCCGGGCTGTACCCTTGTTTCCAAAAGCTCAAGAATATAGTGCCCCGGTTTCAGACCCTGCGCCGGCTACTCTGCTGCGTGACTACTTATACTCTAACCCTGGCCCTAGAGGCTTCCATTATCAGCCCCCAGGTATACAGCACCCGGCATGGCATTCCCTATCAAGCCCAGCTATCAGTATTCGTGGTTATGTGTTAATACATCAGACGAGAACACACGCCCTGGGTACAGACGGCACATCCAGAGTCTTCGATGAAGAGCGTTGGAGTGCGTGCTCTCTGAACGACAGGTTCCAACGCATGACATGATTGGACAATGTTTGGGAGCCAGAAAGTTGTCATTCATCACCCAGCATCCGATGACAGTTCCAAGGAAGTCTTCGCTAGTCCTCGCCTGGGCGGTCCACGAGGCTTAAAATGACATGACGAAGCATATCATGGAAACTCGCCTGGATTACTTGAACTCCCTTGGCTCAGAAACAACCTCCGTATCCAAAGAATTCTTCACTCAAGCAAACATGAAGGCATATGGTGTGAAAGTCAGAAAGAGGTATATCCGTCTCTTTCACTCACCAACTGACTTTGGAGCCAAGGAAAAGTTCTCTAGAGCAGGGCAGGTTGGGGACATTTGACGCCGCCCACGAGTCCCTTGACTATTGGTGGTTAGTATGTGACGCCTCACTCATCGGAGCCCCACTTTGGGGATAGCGGACATTTGTTATCTATTTTATTTCCCCTTTGTTGGTATCTCCTTCATAAGCTTGAGCCCGGTGCTGAGTCGCTCTTTAGCTTCTCACCACCGGTCTCTAGGTATGTATGTATTTCGATGTAATATACTTTAGCTTCTTACCACCGGTCTCTAGCGACCTACATTGACAGCTTGGTGTCATAGATGGTAGAGAATGTAATCTGATGGCACCGTTTTACTTGTACTTTCCCGGTCAGGTGTTTGCGCTAGAACCTGAAGACGGTGGAGGCAGTTCGCAGTGTAAGCTGGCGACGACGCGGGATGTGGCAGGAAGGAGAATGGTGATCCAGCCCGTTGCGCTACGCATGATTTAGGCCGTGTTGTCTTCGAGCGAGCGAGTCACCCAGTCTTAGAACACGCGCAGTTGTGGACAGAGTTGGGCATTCCGTGAAGAAGAAGAGAGGCAAGACGATTGTCATTTCGAAGTCATGCTTTCGCCAGTTTATATTTACATGAAGAGCTTCTCAATGGCCAGCTTGATCGTCTGTATCTGACTATTGAGCTCCCTGGCTTCGTTAGTGGTGACCGAGCAGGAGATGACTGGACGGGTCACACCACAAGCCCTGCCAAGCGCAGTTCTCGACGGAATGAAGACGTAAGGAACGTTCTGAATCGTCATTAGATATATTTTAGCATGCTATCCGCTAGCGTCGTAGTCCATCAGACTGTGGCTGACCTTGTCCTCACAGAGGAGGGGCAGATGCATCAGGATCTCGATGGGTTCGGTGTCCGCGGTGAGGACAATGAATTCGGCGATACCACGATTAAGAGTCTTGGTCACTGATAACGGGATGGGAAAGGTCAGTGAATCCAAGTCAAGAATCTGTTGTGGAGAGGCAACAGATTCCACTTGCCTTCGTTGGCGCCCTTCTTGAGCTGTTTGTAGTGCGCGGCTTGCTGAACAAGATCCAGAATCTGCAGATGAGACATAACACAGTGCGTCAGCAAAGGCAGAAAAGTCTCTAAATAGATAGCGAACTGACCTGATTGGTCAAAGCAGCATCGGCGAGGGGCCACGCTTTCTCCGTCTGATCAGCCATTGGCTCGGCTTATGGTTGTGAAACAAATAGAAACGCAGAAAGAAGAAAGGTGATTAAGCTTTTGGCGACCTCACGACTGAAGGATCCTTGGTCAGAGATGAAGAGGGCTTGTTGGAAAATCTTTCATGGTCCAGAAAGAACATCTACTCTCTCAGGCACAACGGGATCCACCGTTTCACACCGAAACCGCGCAATATCTCTGCTGTGACCGACCTATCAGTATCAACGATGGAAACACTTCCCGACTCCAGAGTTGTTGTCCCGGAAGACGTCCATCAAGTGCACGAATCGCTCGAACCCATGCGCAGCCGCATGTCTAATTATATCATGACTCTCCAAGACCAGATCGTTTCTGCTCTCGAAACCCTCGACAACTCCCAAGCCTTCCACCGTGACTCGTGGGTTCGATCTGAAGGTGGCCTTGGAACTTCCTGTGTCTTATCCAAGGGCAAAGTTCTGGAGAAGGCCGGAGTCAACATCTCGATCGTCAATGGACACTTGCCGCCTGCCGCCGTGAAGCAGATGCGTGTCAGCCACCAGGAGATACCAGAGAGTGCCGGAGTCGAAGGAAAGGGATTGCCGTTCTTTGCTGCGGGACTCAGTTTAGTCATACACCCTCAGAACCCCATGGCGCCGACCGTCCATGCCAACTATCGCTACTTCGAGATCACGGATGCGTCGAAGAAGGATGAGGTTCCCATTAGCGGGAATGCAGGAGGTGAGAAGGAGAACCCAGATGAGATCATTGCGTGGTGGTTTGGAGGCGGATCGGATCTCACCCCATCGTACCTATTCGAGGAAGACGTCGTTCACTTCCATTCCACCCTCCGTGACGCTTGCAATGCCTCCTTACCAGAAGGAGCACCCGAGATTATGGACTCGAGTGTCTTCCCCGCGTTTAAGAAATGGTGCGACGAGTACTTCTACATCCCCCACCGCACCGAATCTCGTGGCCTTGGTGGAATCTTCTTTGACGACCTCACATCTTTACCTCACTCCCGCCTCTCATCCGCCGCCAACGCTCTCAAACCATCCACTCCCGACGAGATCTTCCAATTCATCCGAAAATGCGGTGACGCGTTCGTTCCCTCGTATCTTCCCATTCTCGAGCGTCGGAGGGATCTTCCGTTCACCGAAGAGAATCGACGGTGGCAGCTGATCAGAAGGGGTCGGTATGTGGAGTTCAACCTGGTGTATGATCGGGGGACAAAGTTCGGGTTAGCTACCCCTGGAGCGAGGATTGAGAGTGTGTTGATGAGCCTGCCTGAGACGGCAAGGTGGGAGTATATGTCAGACATGGGAGGTTCTGGAACTGAAGAAGGGAAACTGGTCGAATATCTGAAGAAGCCAAAGGATTGGGTATAAATCAGGGATACATGAAGAGGCAGGGAGGAGAAATCAGATCAGGCAGAATTGGAAAACGTGCGGTTTGTGTACATGATTATGAAGCGAAACCAAGACTACATGCCTGTACCCCAATACGCCGCAAACGCAAAGCCCCCCTTAGCTAAGATCAACTAGGTTGCAAGGGTCAGACAATTATGCTGTACAGGCATCGACTGAGGCATCTCCAAGGATCGTACTGAATGGTTCTGGAGACTACACGCATTTTAAGAGCAACACAGGGAGGGAACGTGATAGTGCAGAAGGGCTGGGATACTTGATAAAACGAGAGGGAAGGCCAGAATGATTCAAGAGCGGGAGATACGATCTTGGGGGACGGGAACAAGGGACTGGTAAGCTTTTGAGCCGTGAAACTCCCCCGACTACCCCTATTTTCCCGACTGGTCAATGGACCCCTGTAGCACCACCGGAACAGACGGCGACGAAGACAAGTCTTGAGGACTCGCTTGGCACGTCGCCAGGGATTCCACCGATGAGATTCAAAAGAACTACACAAATATGTTCATCCTCATCATGTTCTCTCGGCATATCTCACCACGATACCTAGCCACGATCTATCAAGTTAGGGCCAAATTGTCAAGCTCGAACGCCGCGGATTCTCGCTACAGCAAGAGTGGGAGACATATCAAGCTCTACGCTATGTTTATGGCGTCGTCACCCTGTTGAGTCTGAAGTCTACCGAGAAACATCGTTCAATGCACGCGCAGTGGCTTGGATCAGACCTTGAGGTTGCCTTTGAGAAGGCTGGGAGGAAACTCCCATTATGAAGTACAGTATCCCCTCTGGGCCCAGTTCATAACTATCACTCAACAGCTCAGCTACGACGACAAGCCGGATTACAACTCCCTCAGGGGCTACTTAAAGGTACAAAAGCAATTCACACTATAAAATAATTGTACGACTATCAATCAACTGTGACGTTGTACTACGTGAGTTGCATACCTAACTCTGTACAAAACCAAGTGGTCGTGTGTATGGTGAGATAGCACACAGACTATAGTCTACATATACCTTCGATGCCCGAGGCTGCCAAGTTGTTGGCACCGGGAATCAGGAACAGCAACCCCCAATGTGGCCTGGAGCGAGCTCCTGAGGGTCGCAAATGCCGCTCCATGCGTTGCCGACAGGCTACACCGTCGTCATCGCTCTTTCCTCCCCTTCGCAGCCGATCCTTATAAGATTTAATGTGTTGGGGGCATTTCGAATTGAAGACTCGTTTGCTGTAACATATTCATCGCGCTTGACGGCCTACTGTGCTGGCAGTTTTGGATTCCTGGTTGCTATCGGATTGAGCAATGCCCGGATCGGATTTTGCCGCGGATTCAGCTTTCTATATCATCATACATTCTGGGGAAGTGATAGCAAGGGCCAGGAGTGTTTTACAGCGGCTCTGTAGCCTGTATTTACAATACAAGTGGGAGTGATGGCAGGCAGAACTCTAACGCTGCGGCGTGTAGGGTAGAAGTGGACTTCCTCGAACCGGATATAGCCTTGCGTTATCTTGCTATCCACATTAATGTCCACTTTTGACTCTGCATCAATTTCGGGAACTTGGTCGAGAAGGTTGATAATGTCGTTGGCAGCTCCCTTGGTGGCCGACATATTGGGCTGAAGACATTGCTGACTTGAATACTATCGAAGGCGAGGGACTACATAAGACGGAGTTAAAATGGGGGATAGGATATAGTTGAGCCTCGCAAGGCGTCGAGTTTTATGTCCGCATCGATAACAGCTCTGGTTTGGTGCCAGCCCGGGGTGAGCCACAATAACAGGGTCGCTCAACGTGTGAATGTGTCCGCCGTTGACGCCGCCAGTGCGCAGAGGGTCACCCATAACGTCCAATCATCTCAAGTGTCATACTGGAGTATTGGTATCAAAGTGAGCTCCATGTTATCCGAGTATCCTGCTGTATCTGTCGTCTGACCAGATGATATGTTTCCCCGCAGCGTACGGTGACTTGACGTTCCAATCTCGACCGTAACCTACGCTTGCATTCTTGCGGTTGTATACAAATGTGATTGTCGTACCAACCGGTCCAACGTCACTATCAAATCCCTGTTATATCGCTGACATTATCATATTTGCAGCCATTGGTCAAGGACCGACGCCCAACCACCAATACTCGCGCCTACAGTGACCACACTCTCGCCACCACTCTTTACTATGTAAGCATAGCTTTAAATATTCTGCTAACGTCATGAACTTGACTGACTAAGTACTCAATATGATGCTACTTCCGCTGAAGAACCTAACGTCCCAATGTCATCTTCCAGTCGGAAAGAGAACGAGAAGCCCAAGCTACGCCAGTCCCATTCCCCTCAGGCATCCACTTCAGTGTCGGTCAGTTTATCGAGACAACCCAATGTTCCGCCCGTCGCCCAATTCATTGAACAGCAGCCGCTCCCGCCACCTTCGGTCCCACCTCGGCGCGCCGGCTCTATGCATACCAAGGTCGTTCAATACCCTCCTCCGCCGGGCCCACCACCCACAAAACCTCTCCAGCCGTCTCCACCAGCTTACAGCGTCACCCATGATGATGAGATTGTGTCTGAGGACTATCGTGAGCCAGAACCAGTCGCCAATTCGCCACCAAGCAGCGTGCCAGAACTCGTCGACGCGTCTCACGAGATGGGCTGGACAGCTATCGAACCATCTTGGGATGGCGCCCCGTCTCGAGAATGGCCTCCACAGTCTAACTTAGGCTCTGCCACGGGCAAGGGCGACTACTCCAGTTGGGGTGACGGTGTTGCTGATGGACAATGGGCCACCCTCGATAGCGGAGACCACTGGTGGGACCGCGCTCGCCTCGCCTCGGAGCCCAAACCCGGATCAGGGGTCCTCCCACCTGGTCTAGCGGTTCGACTCCACCCTACTTCCAAAATGCCTAGCTCAAGTGAGGATCAGAACGTCATTTGGAGGGTGTCCGTATCTCCAAACGTCAGCCACCCCGTGGACGAAAAGTTAGGTGACCCCGCAGCGAAACAGCCGAGCACGGATCAAGTGTTGAGGGCTATCCCACATCCACATGCGCTGTTTAGGGAAGTTGACAACGCATGGGTGTATTACAACTTCAAACAGTCCCTCAACCTTCCGATGAATATGGTGTTGAGACCATCTCACGCAGAGCCCAGAGAATCGTCATTCTCCTCACCTTCGTCCGACGATCCTCAAACCCTTCCGTCCCAAGAGCAGCGCAGGGAATGGGTCAATTGCCTGGATGCAAAACCAAGGGATGCGAGGATGAACCGATGGGATCGCGCACCGCAGACGAAAGAGTTCAGGACACATCATTTCCACCACTATCCGAAGAGCGTCAGAGGTTCGACGCTCGACCCGCCATTTACTAGGAGCGTGAACCTATCCCCATCATCTTTATTCGCTGCAAACGCTGCCAGGCGTAATATCCCAGAGGAGGCGGAGGTTTGGTTAGATGTATGGGCATGCTGTCAGTGCCACGCACACATCATATGCAGTGGCGCCAAGGATGATTTGGGCACCATCCCTGGTGTGATAAGCTTGCGAGTTATGCGTAGCCTGGTCCATGATAGACAGAGCAATCCAGTTCCAGGGACGCATAGCGTGGAGAGCGTGCTATTTGCCTTAGAGACATTAGCCAGGTACGTATTTTCTGAAAGCTTTATCCGATTTTAAATAAAATAAAACCTTTGTCCTCACTCATAGGATCCTCGAGAACTACTTGTTCGGGTTAAACCGATCGGCGATCAAGGTTGGAAAGACACTGCAGAATAAAGTCGGGTGGAACGACAATGTAAAGCAACTGTTCACAGATCTAGGATTCGAGTACGCGCCCTACGTCCCACATGCTCCTACTCCAATATCCGCTACGTTCCCTCCGAACGTGCAGGATATTGCCTCGCCCTCCGATCAACGTCCAAAACAATTACCACCCTCGGGGCCAGGTCTAGCTCAAGTCGGAGCTCCCTCAGTACCTCAACTTCAACAATCACCACCCTATATCGGAAAGTTGGTGCCACCATCATCACCTGATGTCTCCACGGTTCCAAGGATGCTCAGGGCTTGGGTGGAGCTGACTGTAAGGTGTGCGGCATGGAAACAACGCTACCGTATGTAATTTGCTTGGCATCTTCTCTTCTCCGTTCCTCTGGTTATCCAACTCAACAAAATCTTCTGAATAAGAGCAATCCCTGGGTGACTATCCTTCGAGTCATAAACTCTGGGTGTCGATCGAAAACGCAGGAGAGGACGTATTGAAACAAATCGGGGCACACCACACTCAACGTAAGCCTATTTTTCAGGTCTCCTCTATCAAATGACCCAGATAAGTTGTATCTAACGGATCGGCTTGTCCGCCTGACACCTGTCTTTCTTTCTCTCGATGGTAAATCGCGATCTCTATAGTGCAACCACTGCATCGACTCATATCGGAGACGGTGCCGGATACTGATAGAGCCTGGTGGTCAAATTTAGGTCTGACAGTCGAGTCCCATTCTCCAGGTACGTTTCCAACTCAATGTCATCACTTATTGGTCTCTCAATCCCATGCTCCAATGCGATTAAACCAACGTTGTGTAGGACTTCTTGAGTATGCCTACCTGCGCCAAGTACAGTGCGACCCTCTCAGCACTCCAGTCTACCTCACAGACCTCTGTGAAATTCGTGAGTGGGCCAGGCGCGTCCATCACGACGCCTCCATTGCGTCCTTAGACGAACTCATCGCCAAGGAAACCTCGCAGAAGAGGTGGCATCTACCGGACCTGGAGGTCGCTCGTAAGCGACTCGGTGTATCGCGCGAGTTCGACAGCGACCTGCTTAATGAAGCCTTCAAGGCCAAGGTTGAATTCATACATCAAGCAGTGGATGCGCAGAAGGCGAAAATTGGAAGGGATCTCTTGGCTGATGAGGATGTCGCAATGGTCCAAGTGGAACTGCGCGAATTGAAGGAGGCATATCGGATCATCGCGGAATCGACGGGGAAGGACTTAGTCTACCAAGCATACTTGCGCGCGGTTTCAGGGGTTGGGTACAACCAGGTTCTACCTCCGTATGTCCCGCCCGAGATGGATATCCAGACGGCTTCTAAGACGTTAGAGGTACCGTTGGATTGGGAGGACGAGATGGTCGTTACGATGTACGGTATACGGGTAGCCGATCAGCCGAACGAGGCGGATCGTATGAAAAGGGCTTTGGCAGCCTTCGCGAAGGCCAGAAACAGCGAGCGGTTAGCGAGGCTTGCAGAAACTGGCTTGGATGGTAGGTCGAGCATGAGTGGAAACGTGGAAGCGCATCGTGGGCATATTTCTAATGTTGCTTTCAATGACTTTGTTCCGTCGCATAGATTGGCAACCAGAGCAAACGGAAGGCATGCAACCAGACTGGCCGAGGGGTATTCTGCAGCTGGGAAACACTTGCTATCTCAATTCGCTCTTACAAGTGCGTGTGCATGATGGCTTGTTTCCACGAACATGACTTTTGACTGCACCTTTCGACGAGTAAGTACTTCTACACAATTAAAGATCTTAGGGAAGCCATTTTAGCCACACCAGAATTGGCTGTCGCAGAAGTGATTTCTGAGGAGGATATGAAGAAGAGGCGCGTTGGAGGCAGACTGGTCACACGACGGGAAGTCGAAAGATCCAAGAAGTGTGAGCAAACGATAACATTTGTCTTCTGGTCTTTGTACTGAAATCAAGGTTCCAGTCGTTAATCTTCTTAAGGAACTCTTCTGGCAATTAGAATGGTCCACAGATCCGGCCATTCGTCCTGCGCTGGAACTTGCCAAGCTCGCTTTGGTAACATCCAAGGATGAAGAGGAGGACGAAGAGGGTCGATCAGACAAAACGAACGCTACCACTTCGACCAGTGGCACGGGCGAGACCCAGATGTCCGGTCAAAGTGGATCGACACTGGTTGACGAGCCGGAGGCTGTCAAGGATGTTTCTTTGGCTATGCGGGATGACGAAGCTACTCCCACTGCGGCCAGTGTGACCTCGCTTCCCCAGGGACCGTCACCTTCTTCTGTGCTAGGAAAGCGTGCTGCCGCAACGTCATTAACTCAGCGCCGGAGGCACAGTGCCATGATGGATGTTGACAGCGAAAGGCCCGAAGAGGTCCAAATACTAGTTGAAGGCCCCAGACGAGCTACGATTGCTGCCGATGGCGACGGCGATGTGGCGATGGCATCATCTCAGTTCTCTCAGCTGCAAGAACATTATGATGGAATCGTTCCTCCACTCAATGAGAAACGTACGCCGCCCCCACTACCTCCTCGGAATAAGACCGCTGCAGGTGATGGAGGGATTATGATGTTCGGTGAGTTCGTCTGCGCTCACTCACCATTATTCAACTGATGCAATCGATGGACAGGGAAACAGCACGATGTTTCGGAGTGCATGGATAACTGCATGTTCCAGATTGAAGCCGCCCTTGGTCTGGAAAAATCCATACCGACTGGTGATGATGAGTCGTTGAAGCCGGCCGAGACGAAGCGGAGTATAGTCAAGAAGTCAGACACGCCTTCCTCAGCTAAGGGTGAATGCAGGCTTACCTCTTTTTTTCTTTTTCTTTTTCTTTTTTAATTCAGGCTTTTTTATGGCAAGATCCGCCAACGAATATCACCAATTCCTACCTCTGCTCCCTCTACATCCGCCCAGCCTATCCTACGTCACACAACGTCTATACATGAGAAAGAAGATTTGTTTAGCCAGCTCCTTGTCAATGTTGCCGACGAGGGCTATGATCTTTACGATGGCCTATCCGGCCAGTTTGACGACATAGTTGAATTCGGAGGCCACCAAGCGAGGATGGAGACGTCTTTGGTGGATCTGCCGCCTCTACTTCAGATTCAGCTTCAGGTCAGCTTGTTTCTTCATTCCTACGGTCCCTAACATCCCGAAACTGAACGTCCCTGTCCTCCAACAGCGTGTACAATTCAATCGTGATACACTGGAAGCCTATAAGTCGAATGCCTATGTCAAGTTCGGCGAGTCCCTTTTCGTCGACCGGTTTCTGACCACTGTCAATCCCGAGAAAAAGTCTAAGTCGAAGGAAATCGAGTCGAATCTGAAAGCATGCCGAGAACGACTCTCGGCATTAGCGAAACAAAAGGTAAGACTCGTTATTAAGCGTTCCCGCTATACATTTGAATGATCGAGTGACCTATCTTTTACCTTTATGTCTTAGGGGGGACCATACGATCGCGCGATTAAAAATACGATCGATATGTTCTGCAAGCAGACTTTACTGGCGATCGAAGTGGCTGACATGGACCTTATGAACGACCTCAAAGCGGAAGCCGACAGCCTTGAGGATGAACTCCAGGAGTGTCGTGTCAAAGCAACTAGCTTAAAGGAAGAGCTCGAGAGACTATGGCAGGACGACAGGGAAGTAGAATACGAGCTCTGTTCCGTCTTCATACATCGAGGCGCGTCTCCAGCGTTTGGTCACTACTTCTTCTATGCTCGAGACCTCCCGAATAACCCTGAAAGGTTCATCAAATACAACGATCAAGACGTAGTGGCTGTCGGTAAGTCCGAGGTCTTAGCAGACACGACTGGATCGACGGCGAATCCATACCTGGTAAATTTTGAATCATTACGTTGTGCCCATAGATGCAACGAATATGCAGCTTACTCGCAACCCTTCTCGATCACTATAGCTGGTCTTTGCGCGTAAAGGTTCCAACGCTGTCCACACCATCAATAGGACGAATGCTGAAACGCTCGAAATGGACACGACTTAAGGCTCATTGAATCTTGGCGAGGCTGTTAGAACTCGCATTTGGAATTCATATGTTATTCATCGCTTTCTTATGCTGTCCTGCATCATCGAGGTCTTGTTGATACGTTCGCAACGCGTGTTTGTGTGATCCGAGAGATGAATGCCGCAGACGTTCCAGATCCCCACTAAACAAGGGCCTGCCCCTTAGTGTTTCGAGTGCCCATGTACTTATATCTCAATGGATTAGGTTTTTTTTTTCCCCTCTCCTGCTCAATACAGACCAGCGCGCCGTTCTCTCTGCAAGCCCCTCACCCTATTGCTCACACGCGAGACCCTTACTCCATCATTCCCAACAATACGAATGGCCACCACTACAAGCTCACTGCGATTAAATCTCTCGTCTATCAAAATCCCTGGTAAGTCACTAGCATGCGTATCCTGACAAGCGATGAGACTCATCCTTTAGTGAAAAACAGACATCCCAACAGCCCAGGAAGCTCTCGTTGCGGCAAGAGAGATCATCGCCGACACGGAAGGGAATGGAGAGAACTTTGTACCAGGTCCCGTTTATCACATCAACCCAGGCCGCAAGTACCAAGAGCTTGGTGTAGGCATCCAGGTAGTCGAGACGCTATCCAGGAGCGTCTCACCCCCAGACCCCAAGTGGTTCATGCGGGTTAGCAGGCATGGTCCCGCTGACGGCTTGTTCGATGAATTTTGGGATGGACTGGGCTTGGATCATCTGGCTAAGGAAGCTAAGTGAGCTCTTGTCTGTACAATTGTATCCGTGAACCAGTGTGTCGCAGATCTCCATTCCTGCCAGGTCCATCAGCGGGTTCCCTGGGCAGGCTTGCGTTTCCTCTTCGGCCACACGATGATGTTTCCCGCGCGTTCTTTGTGACGGTGACGGAAATTTGGGGCCAAATGACTAACGCTATCCTATCCGACTGTAGGTACAACCCTGATTGCAGCAAGGTCACTAAGCTCAAAGTTATCGAGGAAGGCGTAAGGGAAGGTATGAATCACTCGGGCCCGATTTCTGCTCCCCGTATTTTTACTCATTGTGGGGACGGAATTCTCAGTCTGGCATATTTCCCGCGAAGGCAGCGCCTTTATCGCTCCTCGAACGTTCACCAATTTACTGGTTTTTATACCCCCGACCAACCGTACCTTCAGGAAAGAAGGGTATGTAATCTCCATGCCCCTCGATAGCACCGGGGACAAGGAGCTACAAGAAGCAGAACGCGCGGCCGGTACAGGAATAAAGGGGAGATATGTGGCAATCGTGAGGTTGAGGGCGTTAGACGATGGTCGGACTGAGTGGAAGTACGTTTTCTTGTATTCTCACCACTTGATGTTCTGGAGGGATTGCCCGCTTACATAGCCAAACTAAGGGCTTGTGCTTGCAGCGATCCTTCAGGCATGATCCCCAGGTCACTTGTGGAGCGGGGCTTTCCAGAAACTCTCGCACACGTGAGTGCCAAATCCCACTAATCTGTTAGTGCAGAGCGAGCCTGCGATCTGACTACGAACTTATTGTCGCTGGCGCTTGGGGTATCAGGGTGTTCCGAACTTTGTTAAGTGGCTTAAGGATGGACGACCTGATAAACCCTCTCTTGATCAGACTCCCTCGATTGGAAGGGTATGGGTTTATATCGTGCCGTTAGCGATTGCGTTTGGGCTGCTCCTTGTCCGAAAATAGCAGTATACGTCCAGTACGCTGACACAAGTCTCGGGTCCTCGGCACTCGATCCAGGCAATTTTGGCAGCCATATGTTCATCAACACCTTTACCAAAAGTGATCTCTTCTAGTAGCATTGATGTCTTTGCGATCCTCAGCTTCACGCTATCCAAAATATGCGTAGGTAGTGGGAACATACCAAACCAAACGAACCTTCCAGACTGCCCCACATATCACACGAATTCAGCGACATACATTTAACGACAGGCCGTCTCTGAGAAGTACACAGTAGTAGCGAATTGGAGAGAAGAAGAAGAGAACAAGTGCAACAGAAGTGCGGATCCTCCAGATAAAGGGTTAAAGTTTAAGGATGAAGGTTCATTGTGTTTCATATCGGGTAGGCTGTCCGCTTTGGTACCGCAGGCGCATGCGCATAACGAGGAGTGCGCATCTCGAGAACACGATCGGGAGCTCTCCGAGCGAACGGGGCACCGCAGGGTCCCGGATTGACCGCTTTTTCTGCTTCCCAAGCATTCGGATAGTCTGTACGATAGGGAGAGTTGCGAAGAAATGAATGGTGAGACGAGGGTGCACGCATTCAGGGAATGAAATAGAACTTACTACATGTGATAATTGGGGTGTGTATTGGTATTGTGTCGTTCACATCGTACCAGCCATCTGGCGCATCGCGATCGGAAGACGTTGAGGACGCAGTCACAGTTGAGCCCGTCGAAGTCGGGGAAATCGTAGGCGCGAGTGTCGGTATTGGCCCCGTCGCCGTATAGGCCGGCAGTGCCGTCGCGCTCCAGTTTCCAGGCCCGAATGTTGCTGGCGGCCAGGGGTTTGCGGCACGCACCGCGTCGGAGATATCACCCGGGCCAGCACCAGGCACGCTGCCGGTCATGTTGGGCCTCAAGGCTAATGCTGGGGATTTCCCTCCACAAACACCGACGGACAAGCGAGGATCGGTGGGCAACCATCCTTGTTCTAGCCCAAGCGAGTAAGACCACATCGGAGCTTCAACTGTACCTGACGAAGATGAGTTCCCAATCTTCCAAGTCCAGAAGAACCAGTTCTAGGAATAGAGTGACGGGGAATAGATAGAATCGTTTTTGTTAGTTCGACGGATATATGGATGCTAATGTGTAAGAGAGGAATACCTGTAACGCATCCATGCTTGCGAGCGCGTACTGTTTCAGATCAGACTTCCTCGTATCATTCCACGAAGCCCAGTCGTTCCAGTCCGTACAGCCATTCGGATCCCCGCCAGTAGGTCCCGTGTAACCCGCTTTCGTACCATCCCATCGCGCCCCCGCACCAACACCGTTCAACCAAAGACCGCAGTCATTGATGGCCAGAGAGAATTCGCCAGCTGTGGTGACGCCGAACGTCGACCACGATTCGTTTACCGACGCAGACCAAGATTTGCACGGGTTTTGGAGCTGCTGTGCGAGGGGGGCTGGGTTCGCGTTAGTGAAGACCATGTATTTGTGGGTGTCGAGAGCGACGCGGTCCCGCCCGGGTAGGAAGTCCGTCCAGCTAGAGAGAGCCACGAATCCGTCATGGATGCTGAGGTAGGGTCCGTTGCCCTCACCGTATCCTGTAATGTTTCGGAGTATGTCATGCATGTGAAGATAGCTGAAGGGGGAGATTGTCAGAAACAACTAGTCGGTTGGAAAGAGATGAGAACTAAGCTCACAAACTCCCCATGACGCCCATACCAATCTGAGTGACCTCCGCCTCATTCATCACCCCAAAGTACGGGATTAAGTTGGCATACTCCTTCTGCGAGATGAACTCGACAAGAATGCGCATGTAGTCTAAGCCTCGTTGGCCGTTGGCCAAACCCATGACGCCATAGAGGAAGTTGATCTGACCCTGTTTTCCAGAGTGGTTGAAACCGTTCTGAGAGCCGGGCATGGTGTGTAGGTCGAGGTTGACGCGAAGACCATATTTGCGCGCCCATTTAAATGCCTTTAGAGCGTACTCCCACGCAACCCCTTCAAGGAACGGTTCTCCGCTGTATTTCTGGATGGCCCAGAATGGAATCGGGAGGCGGACCCAGTTGAGACCTGCGCCGGCGATACGAGCAAAGTCTTCTTCAGTCTAGAAGTAAAGATGTGAGCAGTGAGCGACATGAAGGAAGGAAATATTATTGACGCACAATAAATGTGTTATAGTGATCCTCAAGCTGACCGAGTCCCCCGTTCGCGGTGTCGTTGGCCATGTTCTCACTAAGCGTCCATTCGTCGATAGCCTGAATCGTGGTGTTCTGGTACTTCTGAAAGAGTGCGGGGACAATGAAAGGTTCCGGAACTAGCCAGCCGCCCAAGTTAACCCTTCAAGAGTCATTTTAAATGAGTTTTAATGAAGGACATAACAAGGATACCAAGTCACTGCCACTTACCCCCTCACTACATCAACGCCCCACCTCCATGACTGATTCAATGGCGGTGACCAAGACTGCGCCTGGGCATTGTCGTTATATGAGTCATTCGGGTCATCTACCCAGAATCCGCCGAAGTCGTTGATATACTGGAATGTTGAGCCACTCTCGGTCGTGATCATGGATCCGGTCCCGCCGGAGATAACAGCTTTTGATGATGTTGACAAACGAGTAATTCCATGCTGCGGGCGGATGACTTCGAAGTAGATTGGAACGACAACAGCCCCGGCGATAAAGACAAGTCCCACAAGGACGAGTAGAGAGCCTAGGAAGAAGACCCGCCTGCGATTGAAGCCATCACGCTTCCCGAGTTCATCAGTGGGATCGAGTGTCGCGCGTGGGAGCTGTGCTTCTTTGTGCAGATATGAGGATGATGATGACGAGCTTCCTTGTCGGACGAGCGTTTGATCGTCATCGTAGCTATTGTAGCGGTTAACTCCGGCGATCGGCGCTTTGTATGGGCTCCAGGCCGCGAATTGACGAGGAGGCGGTGGTTGACGACGGTCCCAATGGCTTGAGTGGGAGTACTGCGGATAGGACATGAAAAGGAAGCAAGCGTCTCCAGAGGGAAAAAGAAAGCTAATAAGTTGAATGATTCAACTCGGCATTCAATGGTTCTGTGAGATTCGGTAGATCGTTGCAGCGTACGTTCGTGAGGTAGAATGAAGTAGACCACCAAGAGGCGGCAGTGTGAAGAAGGGAATGAACTGTACAACAAGGCGGGATGGTGAGGTGGGCGAGCGTGGCGCGGGGTCACATGGGATCACACGTACTGTAGTTAGTGCGAAATGCTCCCGTTGAGCCGAGGACCTTCAGGCCGATGTACCGAGGAGTACAATTATAACGAACTGAGTTCCGGAAGAATGAGAGATGGGTGGAGCGGGATAAGAGAAATCAATCGTGGCCAGATCACGGCCACCCCGATTCAGTCATCAGGAGGGGTGCAGCTGAAACACTGGTTACGTTTTCATGGCGGAACCCAACCCCATCCACTTGAGTCCTGAGCGCCAATCCCAAACGATTTGACCATCTTCTTGATATCCCGCGTGTTATTCGGATGTCGTGCTGTGGGTAGGAGAGAGCGTGTGGAATTGTGTGGCAGCGAAATCAATCCAACGTTTTCTTATATTTGTCTGAAAGGGGCACTGCAATCAACCTTTTCCTCAACACCGCTTCCGTCGGTGACGCCGACAATTACGGCAGCCGGCGTAGCAGTGCCAGTCCTGTATTTAAATTTATGACAAGAACTTTCCTTGATCCAACCGAGCTACCTCCATTTACGAGAACTGCCATGGCGCTGAGATCGCTCATCTTCAGCATGAGCGCGCTCATAGTCCCTTCAGCGAGGAAAGGGGGTATGCCCCCTTAGATTATGATGACATGTCCTCACCCTCATAAAAACTCTCTCCAAGTTCCTTCCTCCCACCAACCTCACTCAAGTAGAGAATCAGGCTTCAGCCCTTGACCACTACCCCCGCGGTATCATTTCAATCAGATTGCCATAGGACACCGAAACCCTGGGCACCTAGCCCTCGTGAAAACAGAGAGGCTCGGGGTCTGGGGCCGACAGTCGGTATTGGTGGGAGAAGCCTTGGATATTTTGGGCGGCTGGGACTGGTAGCCGGAAGTGGCTTTTGATCTCAACTCGATTTCTGATTGCCCTGAGCCGGAAAATCTCTGATGAGGTCCATACCAGGCCATTTCTGTTTCATGCGAGGGGCTTGAATAAACCTGCTTTAAGCTGGGAGCGATAGACCAGGGCATCCGGCGATAGGCCGACCCTAGGTTTCAATGATTCGGGAATCAGAAAGTCTAGACTACTTACGCGAAAGGGGAACTGGCCTTAAATGGTTGAATATAGACTCGTTTTCATGAGTTGACGTGGCTACACCTGCCGTATTTCGTTATCCCCATTCGAGTCTGGGTTTATGCATGCAACAGAGACCTGCAATCTGCAAATAACAAGTAATGCGGGATATGAGATACACATTACCATTCATTCACGTGTGGCCGGAAGAGAAGTAACACAAAGAACTGACGAATCTGGCCTTCTACGACGCAGTAGGACTGAGAGCCCTCCGTGAGCTTGTCGTTTATCATCCTTCAGCCTCCTACCCGCGTCACTAAATACGAGGCTTAGGGAATGCATTCTAATCAGAAGCCCATTAGATCTTGCAGGCCTTTTATGGAGTGTGGCTCACTCATGGGGCTTAGGACTCAATAGACATTCCTTCCCACATGTCAGTCAAAAGGCGGCGAGTCCAGTCCCATGTCCCTCCAAGTCGAATCTCCCACTGCACGCACCGGAGGCTAGTGCAAGTGTTGCTGGAGGTTGATGCTACCTCTCAAGCGTTTATCGTTGACCTCGGATCTGGACTTCCAGCTTCATCTACGGCCTCGCACTACGCAGCTTTCTCCTAAGCGTAGACTGAGAGCTCCTCTAGGACTAGAATATGGCTGATGAGTGGCATGATTGCCCGGATTAGACCGATCTGGTGCCATCCAACGAAGGAAAGAAATCGGTCGAGTGAGACCAGTTATTATTATTAAGCTGTGGAAGCGGCAACTAAGTGTGCCCGCCTTTTTTGCTGGGGTAGGTGACAAGGTCGATCCTTCGGACTGGAGGATAATGCGACCAGTGGAGTCGGAACAGACAGTCAACGTGCTCATCGAGCAGTGCGAGCTCCAATGTACGAAAGGCCACACCTAGCAGCAGCGGGATTACATGGCGGATTTCTCTTCAGTCTTTATACCGCCCAGGTGAGCGTAAGATGTAATCGAACGACTGTTACATTGTTGAAGGAGGTTCTTGGCGGTTCCTGGAAGAGCATGGAGTACCCGTAGCTGCAACAAGGCGGTATTGATACCTTGCCCAGATCCCAGATGTAGGTATGGGACGGTGAGATTTCGCACACCGGGCTGATCCTCGATCTAGCTCCATAACGTAGCTCTAGAACGCCTGCACGTCCGGCGAGGGTTATTGAAGGACCTCTATAACTTTCAGCTGCTTCGAGGAGCAGGTAGCGATGAGTTCGAGGGCGGCGTGGTGCAGGGTCGCAGTCATGAGGCTCTTCAGAGTAGGTAATACTGTGCAGATGTTGTCGTGATCGAGGAACGTGGATCCAAAAAGCGAAGCTCCGATATATTCAAACGAGCTTGGCGAGGCCAACATTTTCTGCAAGGACTCGAAACAGATGCTGACTGCAATTTGGAGCTTATGGCGCCGAGAAGTCGCTAAAATCAAATGGGTTGTAGTAGAGGTGACAACTTGCGACACGGTATATTTCTTTGTTGACTAGATAGAGAGCGTGAAGATTCAAACGGGTCGACTCTTGGCAGACTAAGTCCCAGATCTCTTTTGGTAGATGAGTATAATCACTCATGACAAGGTAATCCAGTATGCGGAGATGTGGGGATCCTGATAAAATTCCGTAAGGCCGGTACATCTACGACTCAAGAAACCAAGATCTCGCAAATCTAACTTGGGATCTGTGCGCAAGTAAGACTCGGGATTTCATGATAGAAAGAACCTAGAGAAATCTTTCAGACTAAAGGTGAAACTTTGGGAACGAGCCTTCTCAGAGTTCTGGGGATCAGAAAAAGAGAGATCAGTGAGCAGTACAGGAAGGCCCGCTGGGGAATCCGTCCCTCAACCAGGCGGACAGAATCCACACCCTGAGCAGGGATTCCCTCAAGTCTAGAGGTAGGAATAATGCCCATTTACTCTGCTCGAGTAGTTTTCCTACCTAGGAATTTCGTCGGGTGGTGCAGACCTCCCCACTGCACACAATGTCACTTTCATCACTCATTGAGGTGTGTTCATCACTAGAAGCAGGCATGAAAATATCGTATTAACACAGTATCTACTACACAAAAAACGGTAGAAAGAGGAAGGGAAGAGTGATGCAGTAGCATATAATACATGGTACCAATCTGATTAGGAGCATAACAGAACAGAGGCTCAGTGAGGTCACCAAAGAGGAATTGCGCCCGATCAAACACATAGTTAGGTGGCTGTGAAGTGAGCATGATCCCAGGCGCCGCCATGCTGCGAAGCGCTCGTATGGATAACAGCGGTTATTGATACGCTGTTTTAAACCACAAGGTTAATAACCGGGCGGGTTTCACACAGTGCTCTCCACTAGTCACGCATCTATGAGGTTTCCACTGTGAAACCACTGTTACTTTATCGCGACCCGCTACAAGTTGTCCAGACGTTCAAGCCCTATGTTCGCTGCTGTTCTCCAAGCTGATGTCAAGTGTGGCTGAGAGCCCGTGGTTCGATTTATCTGACGCTGCCACGTAAGCCTCGACTCTTTTCCCCCTTAGATAGAATATTCTTTGGTATCCTTTGCCGATGGCTCCCCACGATTGAAGGACTGCTCGAAGACGATAGGTCATTTACCTCTGGAACGTTCATATTGGCCTTATCGCTCGGTGCTCAAGACATCAAGTGGCCACAGTCCATCGGGCCTTGAGGAAGCAAGATGACGTTAAAGCCTTTTGCAATTGTTGGTTCTCCCTAGCGTCCATCCTTCTTCGATCCAAACTTCATGAGATCCCTCAAGATGTAGACAAACGCGGTCAATGATGATCGACGCAGCTCGCAGATCAGTCTGAGCGAAGTCATCACTCGAAGTCCCGTCCCGCCCAACCTCCTTGACTTGCCATTGACATTATGGCAAGAAGATTTCGAAAAGATTTCGAACCTGCAGCAGAATCCGGGGCATCGTACTCCTCTGCTGATACTCCAATTAGCGATCCCCTGCGCCGTCCGACTCGCGGAACCAATAGCGTAGCCATAACCTCGGACCTCAAACATATACAACGCGCCCACTGACGTCTCTACAGTTATACTCAGGTGATGGGTTACTTGTCCACGGGACGTTCATGAGATGGTACTTGGCACATAGTTATACACTATCCAAGATCTTTTCTTATGTCAATCACGTGAGCCTTCTGTTTTTTTTAAAAAAAAAATTTATTCTAGGTAGATCGCTTCCCTGATTGAAGAGATGCATGTCTCCGAAAAAGAAGTTGATATCGGCTTCCACTCCGGTACAATCATCAACTTGTTGTTCCTGCCTCCTGACCCTGATTATTACTAACTGGAGGCTTGTCATTCAGGACAGCTTATTTATTTATTTTATTTATTTTTATTTACTTTGCTTAAGTGAAAGTGAAGCTACTTGACTTCCTTGCTCATATCGTTTGTGCTCATGCTTCTAAGTCAAGACCGAATTGGTCGCAAGCCAGTCATCATCATGAGTCTCGCGGGAGTCTCACTAGCGTCTCCCAGTTTAGGATTGTCATCCACCTTCTCACAAATGTTTTTCTCTCTGGCTCTTGCTGGCGGACTATATGGAAATGGAGCGTAAGTCGCAACGCGTGGGATATACCCGTTATGATACACATCGGTAGAATTATCCAGAGTGTAACCAGTGAGATCACTGATGAGAGGAAGGAAGCTCAAGGTAAACCGGCTTCTTCTACGTAGTTGCTTTTAATAGCTCACCACAGTTTCGGTATTCTTGCTTAGCGTTTCCACTTCCCGGTGCCTTCTGGGCGTCGGAGCCACTATTGGACCGCTCATTGGTGTCACATTTTCACACCCTAAAGAGAGATACCCATCCGTTTTCGGCCTATACGAGTTGCTGAAAAGGAAAGTGAGTTGCATATTAAACAAACGTGCACAAGGCTGATTCTGACGCGCTCCTCCGTGGCCACAGCCATATCTCCCTACATGCCTCCTATCCTCTTCCATTACCATTTTCCTCCATTATTTTTGCGATCTTCTTCCTTGAAGAGGCGAGATTTTCCCTCATAATCTTTCTGATCCTTTGCACATCCTCTGGCAATAGTACAATTCGCTCCATTGTGGACGCTACCCAGAAAACGCTTCGCTAGAAGAAACAACAAAAACCGAATGAAGAAGCCCTGTCTCCAGTATCTCGCAACAAACGATATTTTTGAGAATCCAGATCCTCGTCACCAGAAAACTCAGCCGAGAACTTTGGAGCCTCTGGCTCGACTTCGATGCCTCCTGTAGTGTCGACTATTGGCCTGCTGTACAATCCACGTTTCAGAGCCATCCTTTTATCTAGTTCCCTCATTGCTGGCCTTGCCGTTGCCTTCAAGATCGTTTTTATTCTCTGAGCGTACACTCCGCTCAGCCTCAGAGGTTTGGAACACATGGCGCGTACCCCTTACTTTCTGCTCTTGCATCCGGAAACGTTCTAACATTGGACTTGACCATTATAATAGCCGTCTAAGATTGGCTGGGCACTTGCGATCACGGGCGTATTCTGCAGGTTTCTCTCCCTCGCAGGTTTCCCTATCCTTCATCGATCCGTTGGTAATCTGCGGATTATTCCGCCACCATGTGCCTGTGGCCGATGAGTTTCCTCGCTTTCCCTTGCATAAGCGGTGTGGCCCGCTTGGCACTCTCTATGAACCAGGGCGATACCAATGACGCATGGGCCCTCGGCAGCGTATGGGTCTGTGTGCTCTTCATATTGACTATTGGAAGGATAGCGGGGATGGGATTTCCGTGAACTCCTCGTGCATCATGGCATGATAATCTTCCCCTGACGGATCTGAATCCGATCGATTGAGTTTTTGATAGTGCAAACATGATTATGATAAAGTCTGTAGCACCCAGTCCGGAGGCGCTGGAGGCGACCTTCGGGTTATCGCGAGCGATCTCATCTATCGCTTGCACGGCATTTCCAGCCTTTGTTTCTTCTCTGTTTGCCATCACAGTTGAGAAGCAGATACTATCGGGGAATATGGTTTGGGTCATCATGGTCGATGTTGGGCTCTATGGAGTGTACGTGACTCAACAGCTCAGAAGGCTATATTGGAGACGAATTTGATATCAAACGCCAGCCATAAATGTCTCAAAAACGCTGTGAAGATGTTGCTGTTGAGTACGTGTGTGAAGATATCACCTTCCTGTCGCACCCATGTGCTATGGCTGGCGATATACAGTCGCTGTGTGAGCCAAGGCGCCTTGTTAGGGGCACATGGAGACATCCGCGCCGCTGGAGCTTGGGCCAGGTCTCTGGTCAACGGTAGAAGTCAGATCTAGCGCCCTAAATTCCAAGTCCTCCTTCGTCCAGCTGAATAGGACCCATGGATCAAACCTAATTTATCTCAGGGCTACGCTTGACCTTTATGCCATTAGGCATTTTATTTTGGGACATTTGAATACACCTGGGTTTGCGGAGAGTTGCCGTGATAGCTTTACGGGGACAGGTTAAAAATCATTCGAGCCCCTTGTATGTCTGGGTTGTTTGTTGATACATGCATGTATTTCAATTGCGAAGTATTAGATCCTAGTAATATCGAACGCAGAGAATACATGCCTAATAAGATCATCCGATGACTTGACAATACAGTGAGCTGGGCTGACTGCAAGAATAAATTAGCTAGTCACAAAAACTAGAGCTGCTAGAATAGGCCCTTACCACCAAACTTACACTCATGACTTCGGCCCCCGAAAATACGATCTACCGTAACACGAAACCAAGCGTCACCCCATGGCGGTCGCCCTTCTCTTCAGGCGTCGCTTCTTGAATGAATGATCCACCCTATTTGCGCCGCTCTCCCGCGCCCTTTCCCTCATCGCGCTGGATGCGAGTTTTCTGGCTTTCTTTCGCAGATGATGCCAAAGTAGTTTGTCTCGATATGGCTCATCAAAGTCTTTCTCCCCTAGTGCATCTGGTGGATGGAACCAGTAATTGAACGCCATGTGCGGGGCGGATACAGACGTAGATGTGACTTCGTGCCACCACGATGCTGGAAGATAAAGCATTTCTCCTTCGTGAAGATCGATAACGTACGGCTGGCCAGCTTTATCGAGGTTCGGATAGGCGACAGTCACGGCCGATGGCGCTGTGGCAGTGGTCGGGAGGTTGAGATGCGCGTGAAGGTAGGCAGTCTGGATTCGAGAGAAGGATGACGGATCGGGAGACAAGGACGGAAGATCGTCGTTGGTTGAGACACCTCCCCATGCATCGTCTGCTGGACTGTAGAACGAGCCGGCGTCAATTTTACTTCCTATCACCTTCCCTTCCCTGTCAACTTTACTTCGCCTTTCCATCATCTCGAGGTCTTTTAAGATCGCGTCCGCGTCGTCGTGAGAGCCTTGGGAACCGTGCATTTCGGATGACACTCCTCCAGCAGTAAGCCACGCCTTGCGCGCGTTCTTATATTCCTTCTTCAAGACCAAGAGGAGGTCTGACTTGGCTCTGCGCCTGTTTGCAGCGTCGAGCTTTGCCTTTGCAATGGCGACATGGTCCTCAGCAGCATCTACGTGGGTCAACCCGTCCGCTCGAACTGGGAGATGTTGGTACGAGATGAGACCATTCGGATGGACCGTGTCGACGTCACCGTGAGGATACAAGTGCTTCGTCAGACTTGGCGGATAGAGCACGAAGCGTTTGCGACCTTGTAGAAGACCTGTAGTTGAGGCCATCGAACCTTAGCTGGTCGGCTCGATGAACTCGCAGTATAAAAACGTACAATACAGGTTATCATGAAAATCATGATGCAATCCTGAAGACGAGCCCTCGCTCGACCTTCCGATCCAGAGGTTCACTTGGTCTAGAACCAGGCGGCCCATCAAGCGGGGCTTGACGGGAAAATCACGCCGAAGGGCGAGGGTCGGTGGGGGAAACATGGATGCAACTTGGTTGTCATCATTGACGTTCTCGTACTGGGTTGTAAGGTACGGGTACGGGCCAGCTTCTGATTCGAGCAACTCGAGAAACTGTTTGAAGGGCATCAATGTCCTCGTCACCCCAGTGCCATACTGATTTGACGCCTCAGCGAGGGGCTCGACCATGACCTGAGCATCTCCGGCAACGTTCTTAAGATAAGCCATGTCCTTCTGGAGTAGAAGATGCGTTAGGTTGTGGCTAGTTTCGTCAATGTATAAGGGTGCGTGCCTTACCCACTTGTACGCTTTGAACTCGGTGTCGTCTAGGAAGCCTTGAATGATGACCGGAGTGCGGTTGGCAACGTACTTGTCGTAAAACACCCGCTCATCGGTATTCGGCGGAATCCGATCTATTGATCGGGACGCAAGTGGCCCCGGCTTCATTCTCGATGTGAGGTAGTGAAGCTATCCACTTGTCCAGTGGAACCGTGTGCGTGCGATTGGAATTTCGGTCTCGACTCTCAACGACGAGCCAGCCATCGAACGCGCCAACTTTTCTGCCACACCACACCTCTGGATTGCTATATACACACCACCCCCTATTTTGCCACCACAGACAGCGAGCACTCGAGGTTATACATTAGAACGCGTCCGACAATATCCACCATGTCAGCACAACTTAGCGCGCCGTCTCAGGACTGGGACAAACTCAGCGACGTGATACCCGAGAGCAAGGATGTCTCTCGAGGGGTTCGTTTTTATTACACTCTCTTACTATCCGCGTCCCGTTTTGACCGCTGGTGTTTCTTCCCTAGGCCAGCGAGAAGGCCAGCGCGAGCGAACCGCCAGAGGAGGAGGAAGGCGAGGACGAAATTCCCGAAGATATAGAAGAGGACGACATGCTTGTGGTATGCCAACGCGTCATTCGATAACAGTATGTGTAACTGATGGTCCGCCGGTGTTATAGGACCATGACGGAGATGTCCACATGTCGCCATCGCAGTCGGCTCGAAAGGAGGCATCTACGGTGAAACGGAAGGTCAAGCGCGACCAGCATGGGCACTTCGTCGCCAAAAGGGAGGAGCTTGACAAGGCCAAGGTAGGATATTCTCGTTCAAAGCGGCGTAGTGTCAACCTAAACGTCTGTTCGTGCCAGATCGGCGACACTATGAAGCGATACTCGTACCTCCTTGGTCAAACGGAGCTCTTTAAGCATTTCGTCGACGCCAAAGTCAGTCACATTCTCTCCTTGTCCCGCATTCTAATTCAAATAGCCGACGGATGTCCATTCACGTAGGCCGCACGCGATTCCGAGTTTGCCGAAGTCGTTAATAGCACTCAAGCGGCCGTATCTACTTCCAAGAGCAAAGGGAAGAAGAAGGCCCCTGACAACCGACACCGAAAGACGGAGAAGGAAGAAGACGAAGAGCTTATTAAGGAGAGCGCTCACGCTGGCGAGGATGATGCGCCGATGGTCTTCGAAGAATCCCCGACCTGTAAGTTATTGTTCATCGTCATTCTCATAGAATACCTCCGTCAATGATTGTGCCCTCAGACGTCAAAGGGGGCACCATGCGAGACTACCAGCTACAAGGTCTTAACTGGATGGTCGCCCTGAACCATAACGGGATCAACGGGATTCTCGCTGATGAGATGGTGAGTCGCCTCAAGGCTCGAGTCGTCTAACTCCTTGACGCAGAGGACTGATGTGAAATTCTCTTCCAGGGTCTGGGAAAGACGTTACAAACGATCTCCTTCCTCGGGTACTTAAAACATTATAAGCAAAACTCCGGACCTCATCTCGTCGTTGTCCCCAAGAGCACGCTTCAGAACTGGGCGAGGGAATTTAAGAACTGGGTCCCGGACTTTGATGTCGTTCTCCTTCAGGGAACTCCCGAAGAACGTGTAAGCTTGCAATTACTTGGATATGAGTTCCTGTCACTTCGAACTCACCGGTGACCCTTTCCTCAGAATTACATTATCAGCACACGTCTTATGACCGGGAAGTTCGAGATCCTCATCACTTCCTACGAGATATGTATTCGCGAAAAGGCCGCCATGAAGAAATTCTCCTTCGGCTACATCGTGATCGATGAGGCACACAGAATAAAGAACATGGACTCCCTTCTCTCGCAGATCATTCGCTCCTATAACTCTCGTGGTCGGATGCTGATCACCGGCACACCGCTCCAAAACAATCTACAGGAACTCTTCGCTCTACTCAATTTCATTTGCCCCGAGATTTTCTCTGACTACACAGATCTGGATAGCTTCCTGCACAAAGGGGATGCTGATGGCGATAAAGAGGAGGAAGCGAGTGCCAAGGTTGTTGCGGCTCTTCATAAGATCCTGCGCCCGTTCTTATTACGGAGGGTGAAGTCGGATGTCGAGAAAAGTCTTCTACCGAGTACGTGTTTGTTATGCAAAGGACATGTTCGGGAGCTGATGGTCTTGCCCTTGATAGAGAAGGAGATCAACATTTACGTCGGTCTCTCGGACATGCAGCGCAAGTGGTACCGATCCGTGCTAGAGAAGGATATCGAGGCTGTGAACGGCTTGACTGGCAAAAAAGAGAACAAAAACAGGCTTATGAATATTGTGATGCAGGTGAGGATTGACATATTGCGATATCATAACCTTTTCGATCAAGACAAACGGTGTTCCACAGCTCCGAAAGGTTACCTGCCATCCTTATCTCTTTGATGGAGCTGTGAGTTGCCTTGATCATGCCGTGGACTGCCTTTCCGAATCTGACGTGAACGCCACCCAAAGGAACCTGGTCCCCCTTATACCACTGGCGAGCATCTCATTGAGAGTGCTGGAAAGATGGTCATTCTCGACAAGCTCCTCAAGTCCATGAAGGAGAAGAACTCGCGCGTGCTCATATTCAGTCAGATGAGCCGTGTGCTGGATATCTTGGAGGATTATTGCATGTATCGCGGTTATCGTGAGTGCGGTGCGCCTCCTTACGTTTAGGTCGATGTTCAAATGCAGCTTCTCTTGTAGAGTACTGCCGCATCGACGGAGGAACGGGTCACGAGGACCGCATCGCTGCGATTGACGACTACAACAAACCTGGCAGCGAGAAATTCATCTTTTTGTTGACCACTCGTGCCGGAGGTCTTGGTATCAACTTGACGACCGCCGACGTCGTCGTGCTTTATGATAGCGACTGGTAGGTTGTTTACAAATAGAAAATAGCTTGTGTTCTGCTGATGGACAGCTATCTGGCTCATAATTTATAGGAATCCGCAAGCTGATCTGCAAGCAATGGATCGGGGTAAGAATTATGAGTGTGAACCTTAAATTATACTGACTTCGAGCTGTGCACAGCGCATCGTATTGGCCAGACGAAGCAGGTTTTTGTATTCCGATTCATTACGGAGGGAAGCGTCGAGGAGCGCATGCAGGAGCGCGCTGCACAGAAACTCCGACTGGATCAGCTCGTCATCCAGCAGGGAAGGCAAACAACTTCAAAAGGTCGTGTGATTTTGAGTTTGATATATCTGATCTGCAAGAGTTTACAAGTGGCGTACAATTTTTTGCAGCCGCGAACAAGGAGGAGCTTCTGGACATGATTCAGCATGGTGTCGAGAAGATTGTCAATTCTGGGGATAGGCGAGTCGATGATGACAATATTTGGTCTCTGGGGTGACAACTGACGTGTGTTGACGATCAGTTTGATGGTCAACGACGACATCGATGCCATCATCGCTATGGGCGAGCAGCGCACGGCCGAGATTCAAAGCAAGTATGACGCGCTCAACTTTGAGGACCTCAATAACTTCAAGTCAGAGGCGATGGTGCAGTCATGGGAAGGAGAAGACTTCCAAAAGGTTGGGGAATGCTATGCTAACAATCCTTTTTATGTTGCTGATTGGAGTTGTTTCACCCGCAGAAAAAGAAAGGCGTCTTCTTCCTTGAACCTGCGAAGCGTGAGCGAAAGACCAATTACTCGATCGACACGTACTACAAGGAAGCGATGCGCGCCGGACCCGCGAAGACTGAGAAGGCTCCGAAGGCCATTAGAGCTCCGAAGCAGGAGAAAATGTATGTCGATCCGTCCGTATTCTGTTTCAGCAAGTGATTAATCTGTCCGGCGCAGATGGGATCACCACTTCGCGCCCGCTGGATTGGTCGAGTTGCACGAAAAAGAATACATGGCTTATCGGGTATGTTGTGAACGGGAATTACACAAAGTAGTAGTCCACTAATGCGTAATGTTTCGCCTATAGAAAGCGGCTGGGATCAAGGCAGGCACTGACCCTAAGGACGTCACGGACCCAAGATGTCAGGGAGCAACGCCAGAGGAGACCGAAGCGAAGCATGCTGAGTTCCAGCTTCTGATTGATGCAGGCGAGTATGCTTGAAATATCCAAGTATAGGCAGCCAACGGCTCAACTTACTCATCTTCAGCCGAGTCATTGACGGACGAGGAGCAAAAGCAGAAGGAGGAATGGGAAGCCCATCCATTCTTCAGCTGGTCTAAACGCGACTTCCAGCAATTCATTCGAGGGATAGAAAAGCATGGAAGGTGAGGGAGTTTCTGACTGCGGGGGAACAGATTCTGACATTATTGTGGCACTACTAGAAATGATTTCGCGAAGATCTCGGCCGAGATCGATGACAAGACCAAGACGGAAGACGAAGTCAAGGCATATTCAGCGCTGTTTTGGGAGCGACATACAGAACTCAAGGGTACGCCGAGTTTATCCTGGCTACTCTCATACCGGTACCTTATGTTAACCAAGGGACTGCTTTATAGATACCGAGCGATTGATTCAAAGAGTTAAGGAGGCCGAGGCAAAGGCTGCTAAGACACGAGAGCTGGACGCCATGCTGAGGCAGAAGATCCAGTCGTATCAATATCCGATGCAAGAGCTTTCGCTTCAATACAGCCAGACGAAAGGGAAGGTCTACAGCGAAGAAGAGGATCGATACCTTCTCTGCCGGTTGTCGCACCATGGCCTCGACTCAGAGGACGTCTACGAGAAAATCAAGAAAGACATAACCGACTTTCCTGTCTTCCGTTTCGATTGGTTCCTCAAGTCGCGAACACCCATTGAGATTCAGCGACGGTGCACAACCCTGTTGAGCATGATATCAAAGGAGTTCAACAACACGGGCGCGGTCGACGAGGATGACGATGACGAGGGTGTTCCTGCGCCCGCTCCTACCAAGGGTAAAGGCAAGGTATGTGAATGTTTTGGCAACTCGAATAAGTCAGTAGACAATATCTGACTTTGTTCGCGTCACTTTACTTAGAAACGTGCCATCGAAACATCCCGTGCATCGACTCCGGCATCATCTGCGGCTCCCGTGGCTTCGACGGCGAGCGTGCCGGCGAAGCGTGGATCCAAGAAGAAGAAGGTATAGAAAGATGTGAAGATTTTGGAGTTGTTGCTTGTATTCTTATAGATAGTCTCTTCCCTCTACTTTTGCAACCCTATTTTAATTGGAATAGTTTCCAAGCTCATTTGTCTGGGATGATAACTGCCTGGTGATAAGCATGGGCTCGAAGTTAATCATGGGTGGGCATGGCGAGCGCCGGACGACAACGTGCCTCTGAAAGTGTCACCACAATCGTGGCAATGATACTAACAGGAATTGAAGCCTCCAAACCTAAGACTCCTGTACACTGACGGGACCATCGATCAAGTATGAGCTGAGACTTCCACAAACGGCGTTTCGATGTCAGGGGTGCTAGTATGTGGCATGGTCTAAATTCTGATTTCCCTCGTCCTCGTGGATCCTTGCGCCGATCCTCAACTTCAATTACTCGAATCTTACCACCACATCCAAAGCTTGGAGCCTTGCGCCTCCCCTATAATGGCCCTCTTTGGCAGCTCGTCGCTGGACAGGACAGGTCTGCCGGATACCCCTGCTAGTGTTTCACCGACCATGCATCCGAGCTCAATGACTGCGCAGCTCGCAAAACTCCTGGAAGAAAAGGAGCACGAACTCCAAACGATAGGAAGCCTAGGTCAGCGCATACTTGGACAACGGGTGGAGCTTGAGGAACGGATCAACGGCGTGCTAGCATATGGACAACGGAAAGGGGCTCGTACGCCAGAGCCAGGAAGGGATCCGGAGACGTCGAAGAGGCTGCGGGAGCTCTTGGATACTGTTCATGCCTGGAGAGAAGAGAATTCAGGGGCGCTGGTTTTATTCGATGTACGTTACCAAACGACACCGTTTGATCATTTATTGAATCGTTGCGGTCACACATCATCGCGTATAGCACCATGACCACCCGATAGACCTCCGGGCTAGTCCGAAACCACTCCAAATGGCCGTTTCACCGTTAGCCTCTCCACGAAGGCTGCACCATCGTGACCTACGGCCTCAACTCTCGCTCGACTCTCTGATCGCACCCGGCCCATCTGCATCGGGGTCATCCCGGCGAGTAAAAAATACAGCTCAAAGGGAGGATGATGCCAGTGAGTTTCGAAAGTGCCGTGGGGGTTATGATCCTGACCGAAATTTGCTTCATAGAATTCGTTCACGATATCGGCACGTCACTACTTGCAGAGGTACGAAGGCTTCAAGGCCTTCTGAGGGAGCGAGACGAGACCATCCAGGGGATTATGGCCGAGAAAGACGATATCCATGAAAGCCTGGAGACCAACCGGCATCAGCAACAATCCTCCGCCGAGAAGTTCAAAGAGGAGAACTGGAGCCTCGAGGTCCGTGTACAAGATCTCGGCGCACAGCTTCAAGCATCACAACACACGGTCACACGTGCGGAATATGAAGTGAAGACAGCTTTGAAGCAGCTCGCGGAGACGCAAGAGATACTTGAGAGTCAGAAGAGTGAGACTGAGCGGGTGTCTACCGCATTAGAGCAAATCCGAGCGAAGCACGAGATCGACGTGGCTCAAATGCGGAAGGAGGCGGCGACTCTAACTCGGGACAAGAGTGATCTACAAGCGTCTCTTGACACGCTTAAGTGGGGCACGGCCAAGCGGGAGCGATACATCAAGCACCGTTACGGTGGCTCGATAGACAGTGTCAAACCTCCTATGGAGGTCAGCACTCCGAACATGAAGGAGGGTGATGCCGACCCTTTCGCTGGTGCCGCCTCCCAAAAGAAGCGGGGGACGCCTGCTTTCCTCATCCCTGGCATTTCCTTCGGTCATGACCTCGACTCTTCTCCTGACGTATCACCTTCTAAGCCAGTATTCGGCCAGACTCTAAACGATCGGTCCAACGAGCTCGAAGCCCTCGAGCAAGTCCTTTCCGAGGCTCGCGACGAGATCGCTAGGCTTAAGGCCATCATCCAGAATGGGCAAGATCTCAGGACGGAGGGGAAGTCGGATCTTCGCACCTCTTTAGTTGAGGAGATTCGCGATACAGACATCCGAAAGCCCCGTATGCCGGTAAGCTCACGTGCGAAAAGTTGGCATCCGTCGGTGGGACGCAGGACTGGAGGGAAGGTTTCCACCGGGGTTATGATGAAGATTCAGGGAGAGACGGCTTCAAAAAGGAGACAGTTGATACTTCTCAAAATTATTGCAACTCTTACAGGTGCATTTGGTCTCTTTTTCTTCTTGTATCTAGTTCGGTGCAGACACCCAGAGACTCAATGCATGGGCTGGGCATGGGAGGTTGACTAGTGATACATTCCTCAGTTACACTGGCCTATTGGATCTACAGTTCGAGATTGCTGTCTAGG
This sequence comes from Tulasnella sp. 332, assembly GCA_019632285.1. Lineage (NCBI taxonomy): Eukaryota > Fungi > Basidiomycota > Agaricomycetes > Cantharellales > Tulasnellaceae > Tulasnella > Tulasnella sp. 332. Next base: position 51,855 of record WSTV01000173.1, read on the forward strand.
CCGGCTTGTCACAATTAGCACTGAAGGACCATGGGACGACTTGCGAAGGGATGATGAGGAGAAGGATGAGGGCGACATGGAGCACTAGGAGCTCAAGGTGGAGGATAAGTAGATGATATAGGAAACTACAGGGAGCACTAGGGGCTCAGTGTAGGGAGTAGGTAGAGAGAAAGGAGATACAATGATGATGAGAGAGGAGTGAGGAGTGAGGAAAAGAGTGAGGAATATAAAGTCAGCTCTCTCGAGATGGCTTCAGGGTCTGGCCTAAGTGTAACACTCCTATATGTATTTTTGCAAAAGACATTCTCTCAGTGCTGTTGCAAATTAATCAGGGGCTAAGTAGTTCAAGAGTATAAGGGATCTTTGTTCAAGAGACATGTGTATAGAAGGTGGTTGTGATGGGAAGTCTGGCTATAATCCAGCTCCCCTTATATACATGAGTGATCCACCTATGACTCATTCCTATCCACCACCACTGTTCCACCTATATCATACACATGTCACAACTACATCCTACCCAAGTCCAATCTAACATGGCAATCTCACTATCATCACATCTACTTTCCCATACTATGGACATCAGATCTATCTCAGTCTAACCTTAGACTATATTCTCATCATTATAAAGTCAGCTCTCTTGGGTTGGCTTCAGGGGTTTGGCCTAGAAGTGTCAGGTAGTTTGCCTTAGCACCCAGTTTTGCCCAAGTTTTGCTCAGCATAGCATTCGAACAATAGACATTCCCACAGAAGGAAGGTACCTGTGTGGCAATATACAACAGTCTACTTTAAGCACTCAGTTTAGTGCTCAAACAATAGATGTTCCCACAGTTGGGAACCAACTGCATTACTCCTTGCAGAAAGGAGATAATTCATGATATCATTATAGACTAGGTCTAATTTTGTGGCGTCATAAATGGAGCTAGATAGTCATAGAACATTCCAGAAGGAGTCAGTTAGCATTGTAGTCATTTAGAAGCATGGCTCTATTAAAGAAGATGGTTGAGCACCACTTTGTGTCAGGTAGTTTGCCTTAGCGCCCAGTTTCGCCCAGGTTTCGCCCAGCGTAGCATTCAAACAATAGACATTCC
>WSTV01000174.1:7125-22070 GCA_019632285.1 Tulasnella sp. 332
TCTTGAGTTCTGGAAAGCTGTTTGACTGCACCCTGCCATGAAGGTATACCAGCGCGTGGATCGATAAAAGACCTCTCTTGATCACCCAAAATAGCATGCACACAAAAGCGTCTTGAATATATTTATGTTGGAGTGGCAGCTTGACCGGTTGATGGCAGGTACGCCCCATATAGTTAGTGCTCTTCAGTTCTAACCATAGGATTGTTTTAAAGTCTTGCTTTAGGGTTTGCTTTAGCTTAAAGCGGCTTCCGAGGCGCTTTATCGAACAGCAAAGCAGTGTAAAGCAAACCCTAAAGCAAACGGGCGCTTAGCGCTGAAGAGCACCATTACCTCACAGCTTCATTTATTGTATTGAGAACGAGTAATCCCCTGTCACCTTTCGCGACGTTCCACTGCCGGCGATCCATTTCTCGTAATTGAACTTCGATGGCAAAGTCCCTCCAGGTAGAGGCCACCCTCCAGCTCCCCCAGCTGCCATGTTATTGGCATGGAAGAAAGAAGTCGCTCGTTCTCCAGCCAAGCTCACGTTTGAACGGCTCATCGGATTCCTCTTCAAGCCTGTACTCCCGCCGGACTCCCTCGTGATGTCCCACACACTCTGCACGTATGATTGGTACACCTTCTCGTCGTACTGATCCGCTGCGGAAGCAGAGTTCGACGCATAAGAGTCTTCATCACCTCCGTTGGTGGCCGTTCGTATCACGCTACAATAAACTTCTAAATCTTCATCTTCGGCGCGCGAGGCGGATGTGAGGAGTCCTTGGTATTGTTCGATATACCTACATTGTTCGGTTAGCGCCAAAAGTCATCCATAACACGATGATCGCGTGAACAATGCCGGAGCAAGTGATACTCACCACTGATACTCGGCTTCCTCTTCCTCGCTGACCGTAGGACTCATCAGGCGTGCCACCACTGTCTCGATCGCAAGTTGTTCTGCAGAGGCTGTCGCGTTCTTGGCGTCCGCAGCTTGATTCTGTCCTTTTGCCCGGTGGCCATGTTTGTCCACACCTTCAGAGGTTAGATGTACCTTGCTGACCTGATTCCCAACTCCCCGTGTGGAGGTGCTCATCCAGCGCCTTACGCCGTCAATGATACTATCAGGGGCGTTGATTCATTAGTTGACGAGACGACGAAAGTGACGGAGAGAGATATGCGCATACCGAGGAGGTACATTTCCTCCTCCAATCCGCGGAACGAATGGGCTTGCGTCGACTTCATGGGTTGTCTTCCTATTCAAGAAATATCGTGTTTGAACATGAACAATAGCGACAGATCCACGAAAACGAGGGTGGTGCTACTCACCCAGGCAGTCTTAAGGTGCTCGTCATTTGGAATGTGAAATGTTTCCCAAGACTCGTGAAAATCTTCGGCTTGTAGTACTCATTCCAGTAGTCCCCATTGCTGAAGACGACTTCGCACAATGCCGAGGTACATTCGTCCACAGGGAAGAGTACTTGTAGATTTTTCGGATCGTACCACGCTTGATAAGCTCGATGCTTTACCAATCGCTTTCGATTGGTGGGCGCTCGAACAGGTAGCGGAGGTCGCGATGAGGTGGGTGCTGTGATCGGAGTGTCGGTCTTGATTCCCAGGAAGACGTTAATCGCCATCTGCTTATCCGCGTCTGCAAGTACAACGACGACGACGAAAAATGTTAGAGCTTCGTAGTAGCCAAAATGAGGGAAATGATCAGAATTCCACCTAGCATGGAATTTGCATAGAACCGTCGTATATTCTCGATCATATCCCTGGAATGACTGTTCCAATGCGGCATCCGACGATATGTCTCCACTCTATTAACTAGCGCGCTGCCAGTGTACTGCAATGCAATGGTATCTCCATGGTCGTGGTACATCTGGGTCAACATGTTGACGGCATCGGAGTCGAACGCGAGGTTGGGTGAGTCGACGATCCCTAGGGCGTACAGCTGATGACCGAAGGCTCGTTTCCCGAACACGAATTGGGCGGCATTGGTTCGGTCTAGGCAGTCGACGCAATTTGTACGGCAGATCCCGTTCTGTAGCTGGATCGTGGAGCGATAAGGTCGGTCTCTATCGTTACGAAAGAGTGTTTGTGAGTTGCGTGGTGCCTGTGTGATCGTAATGCGTCCAACCAAAAAAACCCTACTTACATCCTGGGGATGTGAGAGACAGGTTCGGGGCCAGAGTGGAAGAACTTGGTCATTTCCAAGCTCTCCTCGGCGATATCTTCTAGGTATCCAATGACGTCCCGCTTCTTTCTGAGAAATCCAAGCATTAGAACTGATACTGCGAGGTCAACGGATGCTGTGCAGTCCATACACTCACTCTTTGTACGCTTGCGACATGTCCCACGCGCGATATATCATCTTGTTGTCTTCCGGCAGGAACTGATTGAGGTAATCAACGCATTCAGTGTATTCGCGAAGAAGCTTCATTTCACGAGGTACGGGTTCCTTGGCCTTTCAAATGTTATGTCAGCGCGTGGAGCGGGGCGTGCTGGCGGGGAGAGAAGAGCACCTTGATGAGATTGAGAATGTAGATGGGAGAACCGTATCTAGCCATCAGGTTGTCGAAGTGCACCGCTGCTGCGGTGTAGAAAGGGTCGACGATCGTGACTGTGTAAAGCTTGAGTGCCAAAATCGATGTTCCACGGTGATTGTTTTTTTATGCTCACTTTCTATTGGAGGTTTGACATGAGTCTGACTGGTATCTTGAGCCCAGAAGACCGGTATGCTTCCACGATACTAGCATCAACCTGTCAACACCGATGCATTTTTGAAAACGAGAAAAGTTGCGGCACCTGGACATAACTGGTGTAGTTTGGAGCGGGACTACGAGTTGCGTGTTGATCTGAGCCGCGTGGAGTAGGCCGATAGAATGGTGTGGTGTTGGCTTCATGTACAATCTGCTCTGTCTCAACCTCATTAGCGACGTTGCCCTACAAGGAGATGGATTGGGTCACAAATTGGATGACTAAGAAATAAAGAAGAATGTTTGATAACATACCTCTTCATTCACTCCGCGCTTCAAGTATCTGGCCCCAGCAAAGTGGCGGGACCTTCGTGCAATGACGGTGACGTAGACCATTCTTCCCAAGACAGAAAGTTCTGTGGGAATCAAAATCAGACCCCTGAGTTTTTTGGTGTAGTAAATCGTTGAGAACCCACTAGCTTGGTCCATGTGACCATAAACGAGAGGTAAGACCCAGTGACTCTTGGTGCACGCCCTCTCGTCTTCTTCCTTGCTACGATTGGAGAAGGCGCATGTGATCATATGGTGATTCCAAGCATACCGATCGTTGTAACACCAAAAGTCTGACGTTCGGCCGGCCTGTGTAAGGTTGTGCTGCAGTGTGGATGTGAGGTCGTATGTGTAACTGAAGTAGAAGTTTCGGGACATGTCGACCTGACGAAAGGCCGTCATGAGCCTAGTAACCCGGATAGTTTTCAGATGCTATAAGGTGTGTGTGTGGTGTTGGAGGCGCTTACCGTTGTTCCTCGGTTGGGTTTTCAACTTTCTGATTATACGTCACGGAATACATGGAAGTGTCCTCGACGTGATAGATGTAATGACCACCGATAACTGCTACGGGAGATTTCTTCGAGATGACGATCATGTACCATCCAGCGGTGAACCGAATGAAGCCTTTTGGGAATATTTGAGGGCCGTTGCTCACCCCTGTCAATAGCTAGTGTGACATACCAGCGATGCCAAAGAAAGGCTGCGATTTGGTCAGACCACCGCTGCCTCGATTACCCTCTTCGATCATCTTCAGCACCTCTTCCATCTGTTTCGAGCTGTAGACCATGTCATCTTCGACGACGTCCAACTCGCTCGGGCTCGTACGATCAATCCTCAGTAAGCGATGAAGCGCATCCGTACTATCCGAGGAGACAATGTAAAATCGCCTCTTGTTCTCGTAGAGTACGAATTTGCTGGTGGCCATTTTGCTTGTTGGCCGGACAGTCGCCGTTGAATTTGATGGAGGAGCTAGGGTGTAGGGAGGTAGGGTAGGGGTTCGGGAACTGGAAGGACCTGCAGTTGATCGCCGTGTCTCACTTCTTCGGGAAGATTGCGACGCTGCATATTCTTTGGCCGGTAGTATCGGGAAGTTACTGGGTGGCGCGCCTCCGTTATCGGGGAGGCCAGGCAAGGGTGACAATGTGTCGCGTTCTTCTTCAAGTATGTGCTCGATAGGGTTTGTGGAGCTCAGGCTATTGGAGGACATTGTACTTGTGATTGCACCCAATCTCCTGACGTGAAATAGTGCAATCAGTGGCAGTGGACGCCGTGTTTGGCACTGGAACAACTTGTGGGGAAATCGATTGTTTGAACACGATGAGTCATCAAACCAACTACCAGCTCGACACTTGTCCAATACTCTTGTAAATGCATCATGCTTAGGATCCCGGAGTCTGGTCAGCATGATCCTAGAGCATCTTGGTCTTCCCCATCCGGCTCGAATGTCGCGCGTGTGCCAATGCTTCTCTACGCCTGTAGCCTACCTTTGGAGATAAAACTTGTGAATTTGGAATCGAATATCTAATAAGGTGGTGGATTAACATAGGAGCGCTAGCTAAAGACCCATCAAAGCCGGGTGTAATGTGCACTCTAGCTATCTCCATTCCCTCGTTATATTTCCACACAAAGTTTAATGAACCGTCTTGCAGCAATACACGCGGCCGCTGTCAGACCAATACTGGGAACGCTTTAGCACTTACACACCTTACGCGATTACTCTGCGTGGAATCGCGTCCCCCCTTTCTATCTCCTTTCCCCCCTCCCCCTTCTTAGAAGGCGCCGGATCCTTTCATCCCCTCTCCTTCCAAACTTGCGACGATTGATCATTGAGCCGATTGAAATAATTCCTCTATATCCATGGACTGCACTCAAGGGATGCAGTCTGCGTCGCATAGACTTTGAGCCCCACGAAACAACGTACGACGCCTTGAACGAGATCCTGGCTAGAAGTTTCTTCGAAGCCATTTCTTGAGATGCACACGACTCGAAAAAATTGCAATCATATCAAAGGGACCAGCAGCTTTCTCTGGGGATTCAGAAGCCTGCCCGGGGAACTTGCCTCGCTGCTGGGTGATCTTTCTGAGCTCACCCAGGTCCACGCAGGCTGTCGTGACAGAGACATCGATTTGGCGCCTCTCTTTGGATTTGGGGCACTAGAGGCCTACAGCTCACAGGAACACTGCCAATCAATCGGAGAATTACTGCAATATTATATCATCCCTTCGGATGATATTGCTCGAAGTTTCAATCATCGACATGCAAGGCCACTACTACTCAGACCCCATACATCACATTTCCCGTGTCGGGGCCTTGGAAATCTTGTACGTCAACTGGCGCTGTGGGGGAGGTTTTTTCTTAGTCTTTTTAGGGGGGACTCCCAGGATTCATCGTTGCTCCCAACATCGCAGAGCTCACTTCCCTTCGCACCCGCGGACAGTAGTGATCGGGGGTATTGTGTTTTGACTCCGGATTAGCAGCGAGAATCTCTATAGGCTCATTCAGGCGTGACCGAGATTGGGAAATCTGGCGATAGAGACATCGACCCTGTCTCCCACCCTCCAAAGCCTCGCAGTCTTGCGAGAGCACCGCTCGTACGCAAGTCTCTTGAGATGACCGTCGACACCTCTTGAGTCGGCAGAGCTATGATTTCCGGCCAGAATCAGCCGCACCCTTCCATATGGCGGGTAAAACCTTCCGGAATCTACGGGAGTGGTAGCAACTGCAGGAGTAGTGGCTCGCACTCTCGATAGAATATGGCCCAATGCAGTTTTCGAATGTGGGGTTCACTGGGATTGTTCGACTTGGGTCACTGGTTTACGGGCTTGCGCTTGGAGGATGGTGGATGATCATGTGACAGAGCTGCGAAGACCTCGAGAAAGGCATCAGAACTTATCGCAACGTAGTAAAGAAGCCGGAAATGTCCCGTTATCCATGTCGCTCGAAACATCAGACCAGATCAACATCTCCGACATGTATCCTCGCAACCACTTGGATGTAATACATTACGTCTGTCACTTCACAGCCTTGGAAGTCCTGTACATGGGCTGGCTTGGCAATGGAGAAGAAACGAGAGTTGAACGTTCTATCGTCCTCCCGAACTTTATGGAGCTCACTTCTCTTTGCAACTGGCGGGAAGTCGAAGTCGTGATCTGAGGTGCGGAGCTCCGCGTCCGGATCAGCAGCTATGATCTCTACAACCTCACCCGGGTGTGGCCGAGGCTGGAATACCTGGCGATAGAGATATCAGCGCCGTATCCTACCCTCCAAAGCCTCTTAGTCTTACCAGAACACTGTCCTGCGCTGGGGTGTCTGTGAATAACTTTTGAAGCTTCGGGAGTTAGTAAGACTACGGCTGGCGAGGATTGGTCACACCCTTTCGGACAGCGCGTAAACCTCTCGGAGTCAACAGGAGGGATGGCGGTTGTGGAAGATGTGGCTCTCACTCTGAATGTGTTGTGGCCCAAAGCGGAGATTGAATGCGGGGTTCACTGGGATAGTTCGGTCTGGGGGGTTGGACCGCAGCGTTGTTCTCGGAGCGCGGTTAAAAGTCGTGTAATAGAGCTGCGCAAGGCTCAAGAAATTATGCAAACGTGGTAAGTAAACGAGAAATTTCTCCGCGGGCGCTATGCGTATGATCCCTTGCACATCGTTGATAATTTTGTCCTGTCATGGCAGCAACTACAGCCATTTTTTCTGACCGATCGCTGAGGAGACATGCGACTCCCATCCGACCCATCCGTAAGACGCCGCTAGACCCTCTGCACCTACCCAACCACAAATCCCGCTTGCAAACCTTACTGACTGATATATCGATCTGTGCACCGTTGCGAATGCATCATTACCCTAGCTCTGTCTCGTCCGACTCGCATATAGCTTTTGTCCGATGTGTATCAGACCCACGAGTTGAGGCACAACTTACTTTGGGCTCTGTCCTCTAAACGTATAGCGATGATGCTCAAGAGAAAATGTTCTCGATGCAATACGTTCAACAGTATCCCTCAGAGCGACCCCGCCACGCCACATCATCCTTTTTGCAAGTGCTTCCACATCTATAACTCTCTTCACGGCGCTCAAATCTGTTCTAGTGCTAGTACACAAAGGCAGCGATGTCGAACACTACTCTCTCTACGCTCGAATTGTCATGGCCACAGTCATGATGGGACCCGGGCACTGGCTGTAATGGGCACCTCAAGCGTTCGGTATGGCGAAGCAGTTGAGAGCGCCAAAGACAGGTGCCACTGTCGGCGTAGCAGAGCATTCTGCCGCGTTTCTCGATGCTTCGATGCTTTTTATTATTTTTATTAGTAATCTGTCAATCTTTGAGAGCTGGGGGGGGGGTTGACTTACTGGAGCACCTGGCCATGTTCGTTATTGTGCCATGATCGCAAATACAACCATATACAGGGTTGTTCCTTATCTCGAGTCACCCGACCGTAAAATTGACCAGCGACCAGCATACAATCCTTCAGAATATTGGATTCCTCTGGATGCATCATACTCTGACGATCCCGGAATTAGTCCGAATGATACTCGTGCACCTTGATCTTCCCGATCAGGCCCGAATGGCGCGAGTATGTCGATGCCTCTTCTCTACGGCTCTTCCTTATATTTGGATGGAACCAACATATGGACTTGCTGGACATGGATTCAAATGTCTGGCGAAGTTTTGGATGGATACAGGAGCCCTGATGTGGGATAAGGGGAAGCGGGATGCATATGTATGTTCTACCGCTGAAATCCGCTGAACATTTCCTCACGTCCAATACAACTGACCCTGCCTCAAAGCGATACACGCGGCCGCTGTTGAACCACGACTACGCACGCTTCAACGTGTACGCACCCCATGTGATCACCCTGTGTGCAATCGCGTCCCCCTCCTTCCCTTCGCCTCCTCCAGAAATCGCCGAGTCACCTCAGCAACCTCTTCTTCCAAATCTACAAAAGTTAGTGATTGAACTGGACGGAGAGGCTCCACTAGATTCGTGGACCTCGCTTGTGGGATGCAATCTACGGCACATCGGCATCGAGGTGTACAACCCACTCGAGGCTTACGACACTTTGGACGAGATGATGTCCAGACGGTTCTTCACAGTAATCTCTCGGAGATGCGCCCAACTCGAAACAATCAGAATCGCATCACAAGGTGATTTCCCCCTCTACCTCATGGAGACGGTAGTATCTTGGTGTCGATTGAAAGAGGCAACGTTCTCGGGATTCAACGGCATTCCTAGCCAATTCGTCTTATTGCTTGGCGCCCTTCCCGAACTCCTTGAAGTTCATGTAAGCTGTCTCGCTGAGAATATGGACCTGGCGCCTCTCGATGGATTCGGCGTCTTGGAGAAGTACCACTCGCGAGGACACACCGAATCGACGGGAAAACTACTTCGATACATAGCCTCATCACAAATCGTGTCGCTCGAAACATCGCTGGGGGTCGAAGTCCTCGGTCTGCAATCCAATGCCTCAGACGCCATACACTACATCTCCCGCTTCACTGCGTTGGAAGCCCTATGTGTAGAATGGTATGACTACGGAGAAGGAGCGAGACCCGGAGGATCCATCGCCGCTCCCAACATTATCGAGCTCACCTCTCTCCATAACCTTCGGGTAGTCACGATCGGGGATACCGAGCTCCGCGTCCAGATCCGCGATGAAGATTTCTATAACCTCACCCGGGCGTGGCCGAGGCTGCGACAACTCACCATCGAGATGTCACCACCATATCCCACCCTCCGGAGCCTCGTGATCTTGCGAGAGCACTGCCCTGTACTTGAGAATCTGCAAATGACTGTCGACGCCTCCAGAGTCAGCAGGGCGACTGCTGACGTTGAGAACTGGTCACACCCTTCGGTGCTGCACGTGAACCTCTCGGAATCAACCGGGGGCATATCACCTGTAGAATGCGTGGCTCGCACTTTGGACGGGATGTGGCCAAATGCGACTTTCGAATGTGGGGATTGCTGGGATGATTCGGCCTGGGCTATTGGCTGGGGGGCATGTACCTGGGCTATAGTCCAAGATCAAGTGATAATGCTGCGCAAGGCTCGAGGGTCACAACGTATCATGCAATGTAGTAAGTCAGGACTGTCTTGTACATATGCACAGTTGATGACCTCACGTGCATCAGGATCACGACGGCATTTTTTTTCAGCCGCTCGCTGAGAAGCTATCACTTCATGGCCCTCATATCACTATCGCCTGGATATACATATCCATCCGAAGTAGAAGTCAGGGAGAACCGCACATGAAATTAAGGGTTTACTGTTATCGGGAAGCCAAAGGTTCTGTCCAAAGACGATTTCAACAGCCCCTTTAAAGTGAGCGATAAAGTACCGTTCCGCATGTAGATTATAGTCGATTGCCCTGCTTTCTCGCAGCATGAAGTGTGAATGTCTCTCTTCGTCACTCGGACCAGATTGAATACTGTGCTTTGACTCTGTTCTAAGCAGGAAGGAATCTAGTAGAAACGCCCAGGAATCAAGGTCCGGGGCTACGGGCATGCAACCTTGTGATGATTATCATCTGCTGAGCATGGTGATGTGGGATATGACATAATTTCGCAGCCGCAGAATCGGACGAAAATCATCAGAAAGGAAGATCGTGTTGCCCGCAATCCCTCTTTGTAACCTAAGGTATGAGATGATAAGCGGAAGGAAAAAATTTGTACTTCGACAGCGCGCTGCCAATTTGTAAATGACATACCATGCTTCGATAACAAGATGCGAAGTCGCAATCATCCAACTCCAAGTCCATAATCTCCCCCAAATACCTCCCACATTCCTCTTCATGATCTTCTTCCACACTCCTTCTAGAGCAATGCCAACGCCTTGCAAGTAGAAGAATCCAATGATCCTCCAGGGGTCTGTTCCCTTGCCCATTCCCCAGATGCCCACATCATGCAGGAGTCCGGAGAGCAGGAACACTCCCAGCAAGCCTCCCAGCTGGCCCATGACGGCTCTCCCAGCCGCCCATCCAAGCGCCGTGAACTCCTGTCGGAACAGCGGGTGCCATCGCCTCCCCCAAAGCTGATGCAGGGACGTCCCCTTTAGAGGTGCCCAGAATAGTGGAGGGTGTTCGATGGGATCCTGACCGAAGAAGCCGACGCTGAGGAGGGTGAAGACATGATGCATAGTGTCCATGCCACAATAGATGGCTGAGCCCATGCTAATCGAGATGCAAGTTGAGATGACGTAGCGTAGGGAAGCTGAGACGCCGTCGATATAGATGCTACCGCCTTGTGGAGTGCCTATCGTCGTTCCCGGAATGGATTGCATGAAGGTCTGGAAGCAATCTAGCATGATGATCCTGAGCACCATCTGGCACGCCGTTGACAGGAGGAAGCTCGGCCTGTTGTTCACCTCCCGCCACTCGGGAGCCTTGAACGCGGTAGCCCCGAAATCATAGGTTATCCCTCGAGGATCACAGAGGTACCGGACGGCTTCCGTCCAGGTGACGTCTGGCTCCTCACGAGGCTCCGCGTCATGCCAACCGTTCACAGGGGTCGAACGGCCGTTCTGCGCTCCGTTTCCATTGCTCAATGGCTTCTCATCATCATGTTTCTTCCTCTCGACAGCGCGCACGCACACCCGTTTTGGCCTCTGGTGAACGGAGGGATGCCCGAATAATGGCGTGTCAACGTCAAGCCACAATCCGGGGAAAGAATTTTTGAGAAACTCACCTGCTTCAAGAGCACGAGTTCGACGTGCTTCATAGCAATGGTGAAGCCTGCCAGACCGACTGCGTAGTTGTATGAGTTGTACATTGGGTTCCCGCAGGAGACATCGTAGGATGCGCAAAATATGAAGGTGGTTAGAATACCGAGCGGGCAGAGAGCATATCGAAAAATCCGTAATGATCCAGAAGTCGGCTGCTCATACGCAAGTCGAATAGCGAGTAGTAATGATAGTGGTGGTACTGAGCTGCGTGCCAGGTCAAGTGGGGATGTTATGTTGAATATTATGCGGTTGTGGACCTGGAGAAGAGGCGAAAAACCACATTAGTCCACTGAATCAATATTGTATACAAATATCCTCACATCTGGTAAGAGAAAGCTTAAAGACATGGTTCGTAACTGTCCGAGAGGTGAGTAGCGGCTGGCGTGGTAGCTGCACACAAAATATGGTACAGAAGAGAAGAACACGCCATGTCGACTCGCCATGACGCGGTCCATAAATCGTGACAGCGAAAAACACGCGGATGGCTGTGAAAAGAGCTCTCTAATAATTTCCCCAGTGCGTTGAATAAAATATCTATATACGCAGAGCCGAATGGTCCTATGGTACGCAGCAGAAGCGAGTGGGGAATGTGGAGATGAGACAGCAGGCAATTTGGCAAAATAATGGCAAACCTTGCAAGGCAAAAAGATGAATTATGGTTCGTAGATCTGGGGGATGATAGTCGTATAGTCTGATACGATAAGGGGCGAAAAAATGCGAAAGGTGCGAAAGTAGAACAAGTGATGGCATCCAGAACTGTAAGTGCTTAGTCTACACGGGCAGGACGGTGGCGAAGACGTAGTCCCAGATCTTGCTAGTCACACCAAATCCAAGCTCGAAGTTCTTGTAGTGATGCGCCAGATGGTATTTCTTCATCTCGCGCATATACTCGGGTAGCTTAGTGTGATGCAGACTGAGGGACGTTGCAAACTCAAGTCAGGACGGTGGCATGAGACGTGGGACGGACTGGACGTACGCGTAGTGCATGCAGTCATAGAGTACGTCTGTAGCGAAGCGTTACTAAGCAAGATGTCTACGGACACAGATAGAAGAATACTCACAGAATGTGAATGAGCCCGCGATGATACCGTTTGCAATCGCAGTCGGAAATAACACGTGCGCTAGTCGAGTAAATGGTGTCGATAACGTGGTGAAGAGGACTGGTGGCATCACAAGGCGCAGTCTAGAATGCGGCACTGGTAAGCAACACAGAGATTGCACAAATCGACAGAAACGCTCACCGGTCCATTGGCAGATAATGGTGCACTCCGTGTGTCAAGAAATGCAGCGTCAAGAAAACCCGATTATCTGGGAGATATTCATCGACGTGGAAGATGAACCGATGCATGGTGTACTCCAGGAAGGTCCAGATGAGGTTCCCGATGAAGAAGCAGATAAGCGTTTTGAGGTAGCATGATACTGGGATAGATGATAGGGGGAGGTCGAGTGGATTGGCGAACACTGGGGCGTCGATGCCGGCGAATTGCGTGACGGATCGATAGAAGAGGAACGCGGCGATCGGCAGCCAGACACATGGCACGACATACCACTTAGTACGAGTGAAGACCTACGAGTTGAAGCGCGTGAGTGACGCGGGCTGACTTCGGAAACTGCGCATCGCGCACCTCGAGATACGAACGCTCAAAGAATCGCGCTGGTTCCGGCAAATGACGCGGTTGGTGAACTTGTTGTAGATAGTACGCCTTGCTGTGACCATAATACATTAGACAGAGCCAAGATGAAAGAGGGTCCACGATTATACGCACGTCCAGTTGCTGTCCCAAACTTGGCTGACAAGCGGTTTTCCAAGATCGAGGAACTGGCACTGCGCAAAGTCCTCCTCAGCATTTGTGTCATCTGGATGGAAGTCCTCTTGCGGCTCCCAGGCTTCAACAACGTAGAGTTGTTTAGTTGCGCAGCGAGGGAGGGTGCTAGAGTGCTGCGTTACCTTCATCAACGATCGTGGCCGTAGTGCCCAGCCGGCCAATAACATACGATTCCATCATGTCGTACGCCGCATCCGAATGTCCGTGCTCCGCCTCATCATGCATGATCTCCTCGACATCCTTACCAGCATGCTTCAAGATGATATCGTCTCCTCCTGGGTGGTCCTGAAGGAAGCCGGTGATATCGTATACGCGTCCCTTTCGCGCGATCCAACAACTCTGAGCTGTCGAATGCATCGCAACATCCTCGAGAGTGCAGATGCGCATGCGAGGCTTCAGCAGGGGTTGCTTCTCGTCGGCGATCATGATGTGCAACGTTAGATGAAGGGGGATGAGATAGTGCGGATGGAGGTGGTTTTGTTGGTGCGGGAAGAAGATATATGGCCAGACTCTATTCGAATTATCTGACAAAACAGGCACCGGCTGGCCATGGAGATAGCGGGCGCCGCACTTCAAATTTCCTACCTCAGACCATCATCGACGCATCGACTCTAACTGCTTTGGCCTGACTTCTGGCTTGATATTCTACTTGAATTCCCTGAATAGAACCTTTGGAATTAATCTCGTGGTCAATGGTCAACTTCAGTGCCGGCTACTCGGAAGTGAAAGTTTACACTGTCAATGGTGCTGCCCCAGGATCAGCATCATCCCTGCCGGACTGGCTTACACGAAGAAGAGCTCTGAAGAGTCAGGGGAAACGGAGGACCACGAAAGAAGAGGTGGAATCATCTATAGATCTCATCCAAGACTTCGAATTCCCTCAGGCTAGCAATCGAATCAAGACGACTCGAGACGGCCATCATGCCTTTGCCACTGGAATATACAAACCTCGGATGCGGGTTTACGACTTGGACCAGCTTACAATGAAGTTTGAACGTCATACCAATGGAATGAACATCGATTTCACAGTGAGTCTGCTTTCTCTCCCTGTCATGCGAATAGATATTAGTCTCATTTGACCTGACTAGTCAACGTCAACCAACAAGTAGATACTCTCTGATGATTGGACCAAAACTCTGCACCTGCAAGACGACCGTATGATCGAATTTCACGGTCAAAGCGGTCTCTACTACACAACGCGGATACCAAGACAAGGCCGCGCCCTCGCATATCATTATCCGTCTTGCGACGCCCTCTTTGGGTGCGTTGGAAACGAAGTATTCCGGCTCAACCTCGACCAAGGCCGGTTTCTGAATCCTTTGGCACTCTCTCCTGAGATAGAAGGCGTAAACTGCATCGACGTCAACCCCGTTCATCAACTCCTCAGCTTTGGTACTCAGTCACACGGAGATGGTACAGTTGAGTTCTGGGATCCTCGATCTCGATCGGCCCTGGGAAGCTTGCAGCTACCTCGGTCGGTGATTTTCCCTATGGGGACGAACGCGTCGACAGACCTCGAACTCACGTCTAATGTGGACCTGGAGGTGACGGCATTGTCGTCTCGGTCAGACGGCCTCTCGCTAGCAGTCGGCACCTCATCTGGCCACACCCTTCTATACGATCTTCGGTCACCTCGACACTTTGCTATCAAAGATCAAGGTTACGGACTACCTATCAAGAACGTATCCTGGGTGGAAGGCGGGGCAAAGATGGCTGGAGACGGCTTGGTCATCAGCGCCGACAGGAAGGTTATCAAGATCTGGGATAGGAATACGGTACAAGTTTTCAGCCGTCTATGATTTAATCCCGTACTGATATCCAAACATTGGATAGCCTTCGGAGAACTTCGCTTCCATCACCCCAGCCACAGATATCAACCATGTTCACCATGTTCCTGGGAGCGGCCTGGTCATGGTCGCCAACGAGGGAATTAGGATGACGTCGTATTACATACCACAACTCGGGCCAGCGCCGAGGTGGTGTAGCTTCCTAGACCACATCACTGAAGAGATGGAGGAACAGACGGCTCGCACCGTCTACGAGGACTTCAAGTTCGTAGAACGGTCGGAGCTGCACAAGTGCGTTTGATCCCATTATTGAGCTCTGGAAGCATTATCAGAATCTTATCATCTCCTCTTTTTATCTTTAGCTTGGGCCTGGATCACCTGGTCGGCACGCCGGCCCTCAAACCCTATATGCACGGCTACTTCCTCTCGCTCAAGCTTTACGACGCTGCACGCATGATCACCAATCCCTTCGCTTATTCCGAACACCGAGAGAAGCTCGTCCAGCAGAAGGTCGAGAAGCTCGCCGAGTCCCGTATCCGGTCCACCAAGATCCATCTGCCCAAGGTCAATCAGGCACTCGCCGCCAAACTCCAAAAGGATCACGAGAAACGA
>WSTV01000174.1:34429-52882 GCA_019632285.1 Tulasnella sp. 332
GCCCTCTGATCTTAATGTGTTCTAGCAGTGAGAGAGTCCTCAGAGAGCGCTCTATAAATTTTCTATAACCGTAACACAACCCTATCCAGTATCGAACACACTTTGGAGGCCGCTCCCTTGATGCAAATCATCAATGTTGCGGTCGTGATGCTTTTTGGGCTTCGGGTCGCATTTGACACGGGCACCCCTGAAATATATGCCTGGGGGCGTCGAATCAACTACCAGTTCCTCTCGTGCAAAATGAGAATGCAGCATTGATAATGCGCACCGCATGGGTTGAAAACACCCGCCTCTGGCTTTGGAATTGGAGCGGCGAGGCTGCTGCCCACCAGAGTTAGGATGAGGGTGGCTAGGAAAGGGCACATGGCTCCAGATGTGTGTTTTCTTTTTCGTCTTTGTTTGTGATGTATAACGATAAAGGACGTAATTGGATGGTTGGGGGAGCTTTCGGAGAAAGTTGATGGACGCGATTGAGAAGGCTCAACTCAATAGCGAGTTGCGATGGCAGATGACGTGCATCGATCCAATGATAATCATACAAACGGATTTCGATTTGGAGAGCCCGCAACGGGAGCAATCGAATTGATACGGAGTGAAAGACCTTGATGCCCCCGGTTTCTGTCTTTGTTTGCTTTGTTCATTTCCAACCGTACCAACTCGTACACATCAAAAGGCTTGGATATGGGTTTTGATGCACATGTAGGTGCCCATAACATCAATAAGACATCTAGTTCGCTAATAAGTCAAAGACAGGATCAAAACCTGAGACGTATACAACGGTTGGTTATACACCACATAAGGGAGATCACGCTTAACGTGGGTAAGTTGGGCTTCTATGGAAGTCAAAGACGCTCAGGAGGCGTCTGCTAAGTCCATAGGTGTCCTCCAAGTCCACAAAGGCCTTGCACTCACAGCTAATTATCGCGACCTGGTCTAGAGTCAGATCTCTTGAGTTTCCAGCCGATAGGCCTCACCCTCCGATTCAACCATTGCCTGATGGGGATGACTGCCCAAGCGACGTGTTTCAGGGTCAACCAAGACCCTCTTCATTCGTAGCCAAAGTCTTGGTGCACTTGGTGGCCGCTGGGCCCATGTCGAGGTACACACTTATAATTGGGTGAGGATGGGGATACTACTCCAAGGGTTTTTGTTCACCAGCTAGTTGGGTTTAGGTTTACTAGTAGAACAAATATCGCCACAGATATTTACAAAGGCCGCGACACCAAGGCCGCCGCCGATGCGGAGTGGCTTACCTAAATCCATCCATCAACTCCAACCGAGCCACCATGATCGACTATCGAGTCACTAACAGCATAGGCTCGCCTAGGCGTGGCCAGGCCTAGAACGCCTCATTATAGAAACTTCGGCACAGTTCCCTACTCTCCAAAGCCTTATGGTCTTGCGAGAACACTGCCCTGTACTCGAATATCTACAGATAACTATCAATGCATCCAGAGTCAGCAGGAATGCGACTTATTACGGAACTCGATGGCAACCCTCTGTACGGGAGGTGAACCTATCAGAATCCACAGGCGGTTTGGCGCCCGCGGAAGACGTGGCTCGTACTCTGTATGAAATGTGGCCGGATGCTGACATCGTATGCAGGATTGAGTGGGATTACTTGGCTTGGAACATCGGCGCTAGAGCTTACACTTGGGATATGGTTAGAGATCATACAATGGAGCTTAAGGCTCGTGGAAAGATATAAAAAGTATGATGCAGTGTATCAAGTAAAGTTCGGAATGTTCTGTACATAGTTATGAGTATAGCTACCAACCACAGCTCGATTTCTGCTCTCAGATTATCTCCAGTGCTTGTGGATGACAATGACATGTGTCTATTCTGGATCTACTCTATACCGTGCCCTTCTTGACCGGCTATAGCCTGAAGCAGATCGCCATACGCGAGATTAGACATGATATCTCCTTATCGTCGTTGCAGTATGCTGAAACCGTCCCCCTTCCTAATTCGCCATTATACGTGTTCATTTCCATTCCAAATTAGTCCGCCCCAACTCATTGTCCAGATCTCACTGTACCTGTTACGATTCGCTGTTCACCCCCCCCCCCCCCCCTCATTCACCGAATCCCAATGAACGCGGAAGAGTTTCGGGCATGATTCTCTGGTCATCTACGCCATCTATGCGATACGCTGCGACGCGTCTTGTCCTGCCTCTCCGTGACTTTATCCCATACAAGCATATTTTTGTATGTGAGGTCAATATATAGGATTCCGAGGGATGATAGGTCTTCAATCGTTGGACATAAGGCTTTAGCCGAGGGAAGCTTGGGGCGTTTTGGCACCAATAAGTAAGACAAACCAACATAACGTTGCTGAGTTAGCTCACTGATTTGGGGCGATAGGGGAAGATGCGAATGCGCTCCAATGAAGGGCAGTGTTGATGAAGAAGGCCGCTCATGTTCTTCAAGACGTTTCATGGCATCGAGACCTGTAGATTGCGCAGGTTGCTCACAGGGGCAAGCGTAACGCTTTTCAGATCTTCGTTGTGGCAGAGATCCCCTTTATAGGTTCTGACGCTTCTGCCAGCCGCGAAGCTTAGTACAAGATCGGCTGAGACTGATGAGATAAACAATCCTGGCAGTGCATCTCCTGGGAGGTCTCCTGGTTCCAATGCGTACGTACTCTTGTTCACACCGAGATGCTAGACGTCTGAAAGACGCACCAGCCAATTCTTGATGATGGCTATTTCGGAGTGCTCTAGGGCCTTTAGTGGATATATGTGCACTTCCAGCAGTTCGTCAGGCTGGTGGAGTGCGGCGAAGCTTGAAGGCCAGCCGACTTCAAATTGCGGAGGAGTGGCACAACGAGCCTGACATCTTCTTCTGTCAGCAGCCAGTCTATGTAGCGTCGGACCAGGTCGTATAGACGCGGGTTGGCAGCGAGGGTTTTGACACGGCTTTGGTGATTTCGTCCCGTCCGCCAAACCGAATGAATCCTCGTAGAGAAGCCGCATCGCAAGTTGGTAAAAAAATATGCTCGCAGAACAGGAAACGACTCGTGGTGTTGATTGTTCGCTTCCCTGTTACGATGGTGTGTTGGAAGTTGGTTTCCCAGATCTCGTTTGGGAAGCTGGTTTGGACACGCGTCGTTGAATGAACCATTCTGTGCGCATCACTTGAAGCGGGAATCACACGCAGGGAAATACCGGATTCTATAGAATCACTCACAGACCTGCCCAAGGCTGTTTAGCCCTATGGAGGGTTTTGGGGGCTTATATAGGGACAGGTGACTGGCCGGGCTAGTGTCGCTTGAGATTCCGTCCTGATAATAGGATTCTGACTAGAGACTGAGGATGAATAAAAGATGGATGTCTTTTGTCTGATATAACTCACCTGAAGCCCCAATTTTACGGTGGACAGAAAAAAGAACGCGCACTGACCGCGCCCGAAGCAGTGCTAACTGTGAGAAGTCATCGAACAGGCTCGCCTCGTCGTCGGTGCCTCCTTCACGATGTTCGTCTTCTTCGTTCTTCCACTTATCCTGAGCATACTCTTTGTACAACGCACCCCCAGAGGCCTCCCACCACCTGCTCCTGGAACCAATATCGATGATTTCGAGGGCCTTGCAAGACGACGAGCGTTGCTGGTGACAGCACACCCAGACGATGAATGCCTGTTCTTTGCTCCTACAATTTTGTCCCTACGAGAGACGGGGACTGATGTGTTTGGTCTTGTCCTATCCACTGGTTAGTCGTCGTTTAGGCTCTCTCGAATAGGAGTGCCAAAAACGAATTCTGACATTTTCCCCATGTTTGGCATTGCAGGAAACCAAGACGGTTTGGGAGATGTTCGAGTGAGGGAAGCCAAAGCAAGTTTCTCGGTCCTTGGGCTAGGAGAAGAGCGCGTCCGTGTGCTAGACCATCCGTGAGTGGGTCGTGCAACCTTCACTGTATCATATCATTGATGGCTCCTTACTTCGCTGTATAGCAAACTGCAGGATAACATCACTGTTGTATGGAGTGACATCCTCATCCAGGAAGTGATTGGTGAACAAACAAAGACTTGGATGATCGATGATGTGAGGAGTTGCCCAACACAACGTTCAAAGGGGATGTTTTGAGCTCACATCTAAACTCGCAGCTCATCACATTCGATGCCGGAGGTGTATCAAACCACCCGAATCACATCTCAGTCTACAATGGTGCACGCCTTCTTTTCTCTCACCCATCCATCACCCGGGGCCTTCGACTCTTCACACTGGAATCCGTCCGCCTCGACCGAAAGTACATCGGTATCCTCGCACCACTTTCAATTCGCGCTGCCCTATGGATGGAGCTCTCCGTGATTCCGGCCGTTGGCAGGCTCGCTAGGGACTATTTCGGAGCCGACATCTTGCGGCCCCCATCGTATCGCACGACCTTCTTGTCCAGTGTAAGTGGGTATTGGACCGCGCTTCAAGCGATGAGACAGCATCCCAGCCAGCTCGTCTGGTTCAGATGGTTGAACGTAATGTTCTCCAGATATATGTGGGTGAATGATCTTGTCGAAGTGAGATATTAGGAGGGGTCGAGGGTCCTGTGATACATTATACACTACATGTACATTACGAGGGTGATCTGTTTCTGTTCTTATCTAAATATAAGTCATTTACAGCAGAAGCAAAAACCATGTACAAAGCCGAAGTCGGCAAGCGAAACGAAACAAGAAAGCAAGACAGGTCCAATCATAGACCAGAGAGCCATTCACAATCTTGATGGGAACAGAGAAACAGGATGGCTGTCGGATCTAGAGGATCTATAGACCACGAAGGATTGTGTAATCTAAGGCAAAAGATCCTTCAGGATATTTATACGGCAGAATGAGGTTAGGCTGCCATTCACTCACGATAACAGAGATGGATGATCATCGGTCCAACTGCTCGCGGCTTCGTTCAAAGGGTACGTCGTTCGACATGAGGTACATGAGACAGCGTCCTCAACCTCCAGCGATATCGTCAAGGCCTGGTGACATTTTAGACAGGATGTGGCGAGGATATGATTGAGGAAGAGACTTCTGGAGGCCGCCTCTTCGGATGAATGGTCGTGTTGCGGTTGGTGAGCGTCCAGTTCCATACTGGTCGATGAAGCCTCCGTTATCTCTTCTTGCTCGAGATAGGCTTCGTATTGCTCGCAAAGGTACTCCTCATCCAGTTCGTCGTCGTCTTCGTAATCATCTACGGCGTGTAATTTCGGCGACGCGGGTTCACCTAGCGCCAAAAACAAGTACGCGGTCAAGTCAGGATTCTAATCAGGGTCCAATTGGTGCCACAATGGTTAGATAGACTGACCTGTCTCAAGATAGGTCTCCCACTCGGCAATATCTTCCAGTTCCGGGTCGAACGAAGAACCGACTTGTCGTTGGAAGTTGTACTCTTGGCGGTGCTTATCGCGTCTCATATCAGCAGCCATGAACCGCAAGAACAGCTGTATATATAATATATCAATTGGTTTCACGTCTTTCTGAAATCAAAAAGAATGCCAAGGAGACATACCGGATCGTCCATACTGTCTTCGCCCTCATCGTCTTCGTCCATCATATAATCCATATCCCCACCATCGCTCGAACTCTGATCAAAGAGCCCCTTCGATTTTTTCTTTTTACTCTTTGTCCGATCCTGTTCGATCCTTGCGGCGCACTTCGCCTTCATCCGATCTCGTAGTAACGCCTTTCGCGGGACTTCTTCTCCATTGGTAACACTGGCTGCAGTCGCAGCCGCGAGCGAATAAGCCGGTCGACGTGTCTTATAGCTTGCCCGTCGATTCTGATCACCTTTGGAGGTGAGGGAGTAGTGATGCTTTGCGGAAGAATGCGAGTATGGGTTAAGTGGGGAGGAAGGAGCACATGGCGACGAGGAGCCACTGGCCACTGGTGATGAAAATGGTCCTGCTAGTTGGTGATGATGTTGGTGGTTCAATAGTCGCGGCTGTAGGGGTGTACGAGGTGGCGCTATCATTTGGAATATGATGGGTCCCGATGTCGCTGGTTCTTGATGATATGAGGAGGGTCGAAACTCAAATATAAAACGGTGACAGAGCGTGACCAGCGCCAGGTGTCACGCTTCGTTGTCATCACCAAATAAACAAAACATGTTCACCATTGGGTATATATGTATACTTGTATTTTACATTCAACAGAGCAACCAACAAGCTAGGGACATAGCTATCAAGTGGGTTGTATGAGACAAGGCGAGTCCTTGATCCACAAAACGGACACATCCCAACAAATCTCATTCTTTAGACTGCGCTCGAGTTAGCATCACAGGTAGGTGAAGCTGGCCATACAGGAACTGACGGTTGAGTACCGCTGCGCTGAGGCACACTCGTCAAGGGTGTGGGGTCCTGCTGAGAAGCCGAGGACGGGAAGGTCGCTGACGTAGCTACAGGAGAGCTGAGACCTCCCAGATGGGATGGCATCGCAAGAGGTGTTGACCCAGCGTTAGAAGCAGGCCACGAAGGCGCCAGCGGTTCGGTTCCGCTGCGCAGCGGCAAGCTAGTTGACTTGTTCTGAGCCGACTGGGATGGCGCCGATGGGAAAGTTGAAGAAGCTGGGCCATCATCTCCCGGACCCAGCGGCATCGCGAAGGGCGTCGTCCCCAGGTCTGATTCGGTTGGTTCGGGCGCCTTTGGAAACGATACCGGGAGTTGGTCGAAGGCTTGTTTGAATGCATGGGCCGCCTCCGTAGCGGCGAATCGAATGGCGATGTTGTCATTCTCC
Source organism: Tulasnella sp. 332 (assembly GCA_019632285.1). Classification (NCBI taxonomy): domain Eukaryota; kingdom Fungi; phylum Basidiomycota; class Agaricomycetes; order Cantharellales; family Tulasnellaceae; genus Tulasnella; species Tulasnella sp. 332. The sequence goes on from WSTV01000174.1 coordinate 41,143, forward strand.
GACAGACGGATGATCCAGCTTCTGTCTGACCCCACGCCGCGGCTCTGCGCTAGGTGAGCGCCGTTTATTAGGCTGGAGTCGAAGTCTTCGGCGTTAGGATGCTCGCTCTTGACGATGATTCGGATCTTCTGCGTGTCGTGACGCTGCAGGAGGCGGATCTCGCCCACAGCGACCTCATCCCAAGCTCCAGGCGCGGGCTCGCGCTTGAAGCTGAAGAGCTTTCCAAAACCCTTAGCCACCACCTTCTCCTCTGGATTTGTTTCTCCAGCGGACTCTCTGCTTAGTACACGACCTTCTAAGTGTGGCGAGCCCGCGTCTGGAGCTGGTAATGGTACGTGTTGGGAGGATATGGGGCTGTTGGCTTCGGGCATGGTGAAGCCATCTCCGTCTCGTATGCTTGTTGCGGTATCGTTGCCAGCGTTCCAAAGCGTCCATGCTGCGTATGGGTTCAGTGCCCAAGGGACAGCTGCTTGGGGCATGTGTCCTGGTGGTGCAGGAGCCAACCCAACTGAACGCATATCCCCAGCCCCTCTGAAGCCCGGGACGCCTTGTGGTGCATTGTGAGCACCTCCGGGATTCCCACCTATGGGGAAGTCGAAAGCAGGGGTATCTGGGAAGGAGACTCCACCAGCTGGGGCGGGTAGAGTCGGGGCAGAGACTTGAATGGCGTCGACAGAACCCTCTCGCGATCGGAACCCGCCAGCAGGATAGCTCGGAGGCTTGGACGTAATGGACAAGGACAATGAGGATAGAGATGCGGTATCGGCGGACGGGAAGCTGGTGGGGCCGTTAGGCAACCCATCATCGTCACTGATTGGACTCATTATGTTTATCGTTGAGGAGCCGGGCATCGGAAGCCAAGCTTCAGGCATAAGCTTTGGTTGCTCCGGGAGGATGCCGTGATGCACCTCTTCGATAATCCTCCGACGTATCTTTTCTAGATCCGCTCGCTTTGCTGCTAATACGGTGTTGCGTAGTCCCACCTTTGTGCTGAGGTCTGCGAGACGCTTCTTGGAGGATTCGATCTCGTGCTCGAGGAGTGTCGAGTAACGTACACAGTCCTTGGTACTATTCGTGATGAGTTGATAGATTTCGAGCTCCTGTAGGAGTTGGCGAGGAGTCAGCATGAAGACAGCGATATGGGGGATCAGTCACAAGGAACGCACCCCATCCTTTGATCGGGTTTTGTTATCCCTGAATACCAAACGATCGTGTCTGAGTTGACGCATGCCACCTCAGGCAGTGTTAAGAACACTCACTGGAGAGGGATACTAAGCCATCCAATATTACGGACTTCATTCTCATAGCCCCTCGCTTCGTTAACGAATGTCTCCACATCCATCGCATGTCTCTTCGCACTCTTCAATTCACGCATATCGTAGAAGTTGAAGTCATGTGTAGCAGATGCGATCCCGTGTAGGCCGACCTGCTCAGCCTATCTCATTTGAAAGTAGGGGATGACTTGTCAAGGAGCACACATGATATGAATGTTTCTAAATGAGCTCCGACCTGGGTCATGTATTGAAGAACCTTCTTCATCGCCTTGTCCGCTTTGGTCAGCAAAGCTGTGACTTGAGATTCATGGTTCAGACGTTCTTGCGCCTCCATATATGGCGCTTCGGCAATCCTAACAGCTTCTTCGGCCGCGTCTTCTTGCGGGTAATCTATCAAGGCATTGAAAGAGTGAGAAAAGCATGACTGAGGAAGACGATCACATTTGACCTTTGGTCAATCCACTGAAGAGCTCCTGGTACAGTTCGTCTAGTCTCTTTCTAGCTTGCTCGAGGCCTTCCGCTCTCCGCTTGAGGTCGAAGTTCTACAAAACATATCCCATCAGTGATAGCTTCATGTGTTAAAACAGAGCGGCTGAGACTTACGGCTTTCTGAGCGACATCTAATTCCCTCTCGAGAGTGTCGATCGACATTTGCTCGTTCTTCTCTGCCTGAAAGGCATCAAGGTATTCCGTTTCTTCCTTGATTTTCCTTTTGTTTAGACCTGAGAGCAGAAGTTGGCGCTAATATCCGAGATCTGCCTGGTAGCCTCTTGGCAATACCGACCTTCTTTTCCTTCCTTTAAGCGCAAGAAGAACCTCTTAGAAGCACTGCGCTCAAGCTCCTTGACATCGTTGAACTCGGATTTCCTATGTTAGCAGTAGCGATCAATATTAGCGACCATTCTATTGTACCACACATAATTGACTTACGTTCTCTCTGTTAACTGCTTCACCCGTTCTTTCTTGATCCCAATCTCCCTTGTCAATTGATCGATTCGTGCTAGGTTGGACTGGTACGCCGAAGGTATGTAATCGGTGGTGGCGAGCTTCGCGATAAGTGCCGAGTGCTATTTCGATCATACAGAAAGTTGATATTAACGCCTCTGATCGCATGAATAAAGAGGCTCGATCACCTCAACATATTTCTCTTGAATCGCTGGGGCTATTTGTGAGTTGGACATGGCAACAAGCAATGATGAGTCGGAGGTGGAGTGTGATTGCTGTTCGGTGGGCGAAGCCGAAACGTGCTGACTCAGCAGGCTTGTGACGCCAGAGCTCACACGTGAGCATCACATCAATCAGAGTTATTACTTGCGGCAAACGAATAATGTTTCTCAACCAGATATTGGCTCTGCGCGATGTGAATACCATGGAGAACGTAGTGTATGCGCAAGAACATCAACTATTGCAGTGCGTGGAAGGGCATGTTGCACTCCTCCACAGCGTTGATGTCAGTCTCCTCCTGAGGGTCAAGTTGCGGTTGCGTCATATTCGCTGTAACGGGATGGCTGAGCCGTAATCTGAAATGCGGGAATGAGAGCTCCATAGACTCACGTAATAGGTGGCCCCCTCCCACAGTGGTCAGCTGTTCGACAATTCCACGTCGCTTCTTATCACCAGCTTTCGAGACCTTTAATCTCTCCAAGAGGAAAAGAGATAAGAGATCAGCTTCAAGGAACGTCTCAATAATGACATCGATGAGAGCTCCTTCACAACGCAGGTGGTAAGCCTGTATCGCGGAGTCAAGTGTAAGGGTAATATTCGAACCCCTCATCGCGTTCCGTGATTCAGAAGCAATGATCGCTCACGATGATAAGGCCTTTCAAAGATCCACGACGTGATTAACCTCGCGTTAACCCGAATACCCCGAAAATCTATCGAGGGGAACAACGCCCGCAATAATGTAGAAAAACTCTTGAGATGGAAGTATCTGCAGCATTGAAGAATCAACCTCTGGATCGTGACCCAAATTTCGGAGAATACTCACCGACCGTGGACACTCTGACGTCTCCGTGAATTGATGAAAGACATAAGCAGACTGAAAACCACAACATCCCCAACAATCGATCTGCCCCGCAGACCTTGAGGACTTATTACAGCCTATAGGTCTAATGGGCGATAGTGTGAATACGTGGTTGGGATCCGCAGGGCTCACTTTCGAATTCTGGAAATACCGAATGAGTCTTGCGGTTCTCACTCAGAAAGCTTATGCGTGCAATTCTCACATCCTGTTGTAGCTGGGGCATACATCGAAAAGTTAGACCAGTCAAAAGCGAATTGCTCAGAGTCTGTAAGGAAGGGGAACAAGGATAGATGAATAAGAGTTCAATTATTGTGATCGCCGAATCAATTACATCACTTATAGTCTACTTTATTGGGTCCGCACAATGTCGGCTTGTGAGCACCGTAGTGCTGCATTAGATTTTGGCGACGCTTACCCCCTGAGAGCACGTAGAGGCCCAAGTGAGCGATCACGTTTATTGTTTTAGCCTCAGCAGGTTAGCGGAGCTCACGCGCTATAGTGGCAAGAGATTGAAGTCAAAATTATGAGGGACAGGTAACAACTAGACTCACTCTCTGAAGCGGAGGGGTCGATGACATTGTAGGGTGAGATCTCGGCTTTGAGCTATAAGCACTCGCTCACTCACATACTTGGTAGCGAAGAGAGGCACTGTGATAAGCTTTGGAATCCACAAGGAAATGAACCCCAAACTCACGACCTAAAGTGGTGAGGAAGTGAATGGCGAAGTGAATGGCGATATCGGTTGACCAAATTTCGTGATGCTTACATGCTGGCACAGGGAAATTAGGTGCAGATGCATGGAGTTCTCGCGAACAGAAAGCGGTGATGGGCCTCTTATAAAGTTTGTTGCATGGATACATGACACCAAAGCCGTGGAGTAACCGAGTGGTCATTTAGACAAGTCAGCACGGACGGATGTCAAGTTATCGACTGCGTCTTGAACCACATCCTTGTCGACGAGGTTCAATGCGAACCTTTGGCTTCCACACGTGCGGCCACCAAGAGAGCAGAGCTTCGATCAAGTTAGATCGAGCTTCACCGCGCCAAATCTCTCTCAGCTAAGCGCATCACTTGTGTTCAAGGTCAGCTTACCCTTGTCTCTTCCGTGACCATTATTAATCAGAAGTTGGTCAACGATTTTGGAGAAACGCATTAACACCTGTACCAGGATTCTTCGATGCTCAGAAGTCCACTCTATCTTCCAGCCCATATCTCCTTTCACACACGAATATGCGCTGCAAAGGCTTGTTATTTCCAACGACACAACTTCTGCAAAATGGTCGTCTTCCCCGAGATACTTCTTCCACGTATGAGAATATGAAATCGATTTAGTCCTTCTGAGCTGCTTTAAAGCGCTAGCATCGCACCCATCACACCAATTACATGGAACTGAGATCAGGTCGGTTTACCGAGCTCCTGGGTCCCTTCGTTCGACTAGACTGGTCAAGACGTGAAGAATAAGGTGTCTCTTTTTCGAAAGTGAGGGAGTACATTGGACACCTGAGTCGATCATCGCCTTTGCTCTTGCGGGATTAGGTGTCCGTTGAATACATAGTGCACAATTTTGGCACATTGCAACGACTACAAGCCCGGAACGTGCGGAACACTATGTGTATGGCGAATGGGCTATGAGAGCACTTAGGATAGCAAAGGTCTACTCACTGTCCAACCGTCAGGACCCGCTGAATTGGTTACAGCCAAAGCGAAACATAACCAATAGCGCGTCCAGATACAGTAAGTTCTCCTTCTGTTCATATCGAACAAGTGCTTGTATCGCATTGAAGAGACGAAGTATGGCACGTTAGGGGCGGTTTGAGTCCGCCAATAGTTTCTTGAAAGTGTTCTTCTAAATCTCAATATTTGATGGTCATAAACCCTGGCGTTCGGGATGTGTTAGGATGCGACACGTAATGAAAAGTGTACGTCTCCGCCCTAAGAGGGACGTCCAGAGCTATAAGAGCCATGTCCGCGACGGTTTGCGAGAGTACGCTAGGAAAGTGGATGCATTGACGGTAGATATGACAAGCATCTCCAAACAAGCTGGCCTCACGTGCCATGTGCTATCTATAGAGACGCAAAGGCTATCGTGATTATCTGAACTTCATCTCCTCCATACCCCAAGTCTCAGCCTGACTCTCCATTACTATGAGCTGGGATAACACTCGCGGGATTCCATACCCTCCTTCTCCTCCTTGGCAGCGGAATTACAGCCAATACGCTAACGAGTAAGATCGATTACCCCTATGTTTTGCCATGCCACAAGGCAATACTCACGCATAGCTTTGCATCACAAAGGCCCCCTTCGTTTCCCTCAGAGTAAGACCAGACTAGAATAGAAATACTGAGAGGCTTTTGTCGCTCAAGAATTCTTGGATATGTGTAGAGAGCCCGAACGAATCCCGGACAATGGATACAACGCACCATCGTGCGATATCTGGGCTTATTCGTTGTATTTACAATGGTTGCTGACGTAGTTGAACCGATCCAGGCATCACTCTTATGAGCAGCCACCACCGATTCGGACTAATACCTATCCAGGTCATGTTACCCCTACACGTCCTAGATATGGCACTGCCCCGTACTCGGTCTCTGGACCTTACGGTTATAGGTGAGCATTTTGAATACATCTGAGATTTCTCTCCAACTAACAGTATGGTTTTAAGCATGAATCCAGGCGGCTTTCATCCACCGCAAAGCGGTCCCCCGCACTACGAATCAATACCCGGACACATGCCATCACAAAACAGGGGCATTGAACAACATCGTAGTGACACTTGGGGACCGAACAATGGTGTACCTTGGGTCCCTTCCAGTAAGTAACATTACGTCCTGTTGTCTAGATCATGTTGTTGATGATTCGGAATCCTCTGTAGTAGGTCCACCTCCAAATATGGGACCTCAACCATTTGAGTATCAGCCCCCCAGTGAGCGCTCCACGAAAAGCTTTATAGCTTCCAGAAATGCTGATATTAAATGCACAGGTGGACCCCTTCGTGCGTCAGCTTACTGAATCTACGTGCCCCCACCCAACCGCTCATCTTGAAGCCCCCACTAGACATGCCTCCTTCACAAACCCAGTACTTTGATTTGCAAGCGGAAAGTCCTTCCGGAGAAGAAGAGGTCCAGCTAAACTTCAAGTACTCGCAATGTACTGCACGGAAGAAGGCGTTGTTGATCGGCATCAACTACACTGGGTCACGATGGGAGCTGGATGGGGCCCAAAACGACGCGAGGAACATAAAAAAGTTCCTGGAACGCAAGTCATATCTGGACTCGCGGTCGTCATCTATTTAGGTCCTAATCGCTCCTCACTTTTGCAGGGCATTACAAGTACAAGCCCGATGATTTTGTCATGCTTACCGACGATCCTAGCCGACGTCCAGACGAGCAGCCAACAAGAGCAAACATCATCAAAGCGATGAACTGGCTTGTATACCACGCGGAGCCAGACGACTCATTATTCCTTCACTGTACGACCTAATCGTCGATTGAAACTCGTTGCTTTGTGCCTGAATTCAACTATCAATTTAGTCTCTGGGCACGGGGGGTTGACGCCGGACATTGATGGCGATGAACCTGGCGGCTTTGATCAAGGTATATTATGGGACCTCGCGGCTGGTTTTCCTGGAATCTGATACACTTGTGGCAGTAATCTTTCCCGTTGATATTGACCTCTTTCAGACTAGGGTCGAAGGCCAGATTGTGGATGATGTGAGTAACGAGACCCGATCATGTAGCCCTGTTCTAACCTTACTGCGTGTTTATAAGGAGATGCACGACATCCTGGTAAGCTGGATGAGACACGTTTCTCGTACCTCGTGGTAATTATAGGCTCTCCTCACAGGTCAAGCCACTTCCAGCTGGCTGTCGTTTAACAGCGATCTTTGACGTGAGTGACATGCCTCGGCTCGCCATGGTCTCACCCACTGATCCTGTAGTTTAGTGTTGTCACTCGGGCTCCCTTCTCGGTGAGTCTTCATTTTCCTGGATTCATTTGGGAAATAGCACTTACTCCATCTCGAAAGACTTACCATACGTTGTAGGTCTGACAGCACCTAGCTTGCCATCTAATCAACTAATATAGGAACGGAATTGCAGTACTCAACGGAAGGCAAGGTTAAAGAGCCAAAGGTACCCAAACTTCCCCATCTTGCCAGCAGGCAACAATTGGCTCAAGAGTTCTCGTACGTCTATATTCATCCTTCCGTCATATAATCGGGGCGCGTGCGTTCTACATGCGGGCGTTTGAATGCTGAGGTATGAATGTATATGCCTGTACTTAGTCGGCAAACGAAGAGCTCTCCAGCGGACGTCATCATGTGGTCAAGTTGTAAGGACTCACAGAGCGCCGCGGATACCCAGATCCAAGGTGAAGCTACAGGTGCGATGTCTTGGGCCTTCATGAAAGCTTTGAGTACGTTATCTTGGCAGAGTGATGCGAAGGACACCGCTAACTGCAGAGTGTTTAGGGGAGAATCCTATGCAATCGTACCAAGAGCTCTTGATCAACATTCGGTCAGTTTCCTTTTCAGTATATATAGAGGCTGGCCCTTATGGTGCAACGTCTGACAATATTTTCATTACAGGAAAATGTTAAAATCCCAATACTCGCAACGCCCTCAGCTGTCCTCATCTCATCCAATGGATACCAGCATCCTGTTTATCGCCTGATCAACGGAGCCTATTTCTCTCATTATCTAAACTTCTTAGTGACTAGAATCATGACCTCACGACATATACGTATATGCACATGCAGCAAAACTGAAAAGCAGGTTCACTCAAGCGATGCAACGACGGTGGAGTCTCATAGTGACCATAAGTGCCGCCCGCGTTCATTCTTTGGTAAAAATTCGACGCCAAAAGTGCAAGATTTCTAGCTTTCAGAGTGACCTGGCCCATCGATAACTAATACGCAGGCGGACAGCCTAGTGTGGGGGCAATGGCAGTGGGTCAAGTCAGGCGCGCTGGTGGGATCATCGAGAGTCAGGGTCCTCAAATTCTGAGAGTTGGCGGAACTCTCACTTCCATGGCACTATCCCTTGCTTTTTTCTCTATCCCCCCCCCACCCCGACGGGCTTCTTGCTCGTAGGGGGGGGGCTGGGGGGGCTTTACTGCTCGAACCTTTTGGTGAGTTCTCTGAAATTTCTGTCTCCGGTGCGCTTGGTTCCGGCGTCTTTACAGGGGGTTCTGCGTTTGCCACCATCACGGCCGGCCGTTTATCGACTACTATTATGCAGCGCTGTCTCGAATGGAAACTTTCCAAAGAGAGCTAACCCGCGTTGTGGTCGGTCGACCGGCTTGGTAGGGAAAAGAAAACCACACGTCGGCTATGCATGCCGCGGGGCTCTGTTTCAATGCCCACAAGCGCCCAATCCTCGATCTTCTAATGGAATAACTCCTTCTCCATAAATATGCCTTCTGGAAGCCTCCATTTCACTGCTCAGGAGCCTAGTGACATTCACCTTGAGGGCATAAGCGAGATTTGCGGCATTTATTAAGTTTTAGGGGAGTAACACCGGGCGCTCGCGACGAATTGGCTCATGGGGGTAGTAGTAGCCCTTTCCGAGGTCGTTCCCTTATTATTCGTCGCCGGAGATTGCGAGATTTTGTATGCTAGCTCATCGTCTCAAGTGCTCCCTTGCTGTTTGGAATTTGCTCTCAATCCGGGCTTTCAACTGCGCGCACCTGCACACTCTATTATTATTACTCGTTGGCGACGAACTTATTGCATCGCTCATCAAATCCCACCTTTCTTCAGTGACTAGCCCCGTTTACAGACGACTCCGTCTTGGAAGACTTGGGTACTAACCTAACGTTCAGGTCAAATTTGCTGTTTTTACCTATTTTGGCCCATTTGATTTATGGAGATGACCACCCTCTAGGACCCGTGACTGTCCTCTCAATTATCGGCCCGACTAAGCTACATGGTGGTGACAGGGGCCCTCTTCTGGCAGTGCCCCGCTCTTCATCACCACTTTACATTTCCTAGTTGAACAGGGCCGGCTCCTTGATCACGCATAACATCACACAGCGAAGCCATTCTGAGATATATTGGCACAGGATCCTGAAACCAGCCCTCATTCACATTTCTGCTTTCACCGAACAATTCCCCTCTCTCATCGCCTCCTTCTCACGATCCTGAATGTCCAACCCAAACATGCGCCAGGTGTCGCAGATGGACACCAACAACCAACAATCACCAACGAATAATCCAACAACAATAGCCAAGCTCTGCGTCGAACAAGAAGGTCGCACCAGGCGGAGGGAACCGTAACGCGCTCAAGAAGTCTTACAAGTCTCAGGGATATAGAGGCTGGAGTCACGGTTTAGGCGACTGCGGTGGCAATGTTAGCACCCTCTACTTCTCCTGCTGGTAAGTTCTTTCTCACTGTCAACGTGAAACGCATAGGGCGGTCTGACGCGTTTGGAGCTAGGCGCCTTTGCATACAATACTCGAAGAATTGGACCCGTCTCTCGTATTTTGGAGGTTGGAAGGCCCCATCTCTAGGTGGAAAGGAACGCGGTTGTGGGTGTTTTGTCCAGACATCCCTAATAGCTTTTGGAGGACTGGGCTAGGCATGATTGTAGCCTTCCGAACTCAAGTACTTACTACACATGTTAATCAAACTTTAATGTAATCGTAGGGTCGACATTTGCAGTAACGTCAGGCATCGCTATGGGACCGAGGGTCGTATCTGGGGAGATACGTCAGTGTCGAGGATCGTTTATCTCACTGGATCCCAGAGGACTGACAGTTCAGCTCCGTGATATATAGCTTCTCCTTGTGTTGTTGCTCGTGTGCCCTGACCCAAGAGTCTCGGGAGATGTAGCTGGAGGGAAACGCGCTATGAAAAGATCTAGAATCGACACACGACACCACTCTTGAGGATGGATTTCCTCGCCTCATACCATCTGATTATCACTTTTTTTCCCTTTCTTTTCTTTTCTTTTCTTTTCTTTCATTCGTTTTCACCACCATATGCGATGTCAATAAGCTGTGTCTTAGATCTGCGTGTGTTGTGATTCAGGGGTCATATTGAATTGTTGGGCCAGCATCCTTGCCCAATCCCAAATATCTTTGGTGATTGAGTACTTTTAGTATGGTGGCTGCTCCTTTGAAAATCAATCTATATCAAAAATCCACAATCGATACTTGGGCGGCCCCTTGGAACGAAGGACATGGAGAGAAAAAAACAGCTGTGGGATAAGAACATCGTGACGAATGCAGCGCTCTCGCGATCTCTCAACCAACTCACCAATCTCGTTGCTCCCCTCTTTGTATTTTTCCTATTCCCTCGTTTGAAATCCTCCCCTTCCCTTGTAACATGTCTGGTACACCAGTGTCGGAGAAGCCTGAGATGGAAATAGGCGACCATCACCTCCATCATCCGCAGCAGCAACAGCCAGGCGCTATGCCTATGATGAACGCCAAAGGCGGCGGGGGGAGGGAACCGTGACGCCTTCAATCAGCCATTCGACTTCCAATTTCGAACGCGGTTGGAGTCACGGTCTATGCAATTGTTTCAACGCATATGGCGTTTTCTGTCTGGGCTATTGGTCAGTATGGGATCCCTCGTTTGATGGCTCGATGCATAGAACTGGCATTAACAGGCTGAGTTTCTCTTTCTCTCTCTTTTTTTTTAAAAAAAAAGATTTTTCTTTTTCTTCTCTACTTGCCTGTTGCGACGTTCTTCTGCGTCCGTGGTACAGGTGCCCGTGCATGCTCTATGCGAAGAACAAATCTCGCGTCGCCCATTTGGAGCAGAGGGGCGTGCTGGATCCGAAAGGTAGCGAGATGGTGGGAGGTGATTGCATGATCTACTGTTGCCTCACCGGTTGTGCTGAGCTTGGATGGGTCATGCAGGTGCGTTTCTTGGATCCAACCAGGATCTGGGATAGACGAACAGCTCCTGATCACCGCACTTGATTCTTTTCTTTTCCATTGACGACTCTAGATCGGTGAACGCGCAAACGTCCGTATGCGATATAGGATGGAAGGAACTTCTGTCATGGACATGTAAGTTCCCTCTGTCAAGCTCAATGGATGATCTTTTACTTACATGCGATGGATGCTATTAGCCTCACCTCCTGCTTCTGCGTACCGTGTGCTCTCACTCAAGAATCACAGGAGATCGAATTGGAAGAGGACAGCTTCCGCCAACAAGTTCAGACCCACCAAAAAATACCCTCATTCTTTTCGTTTATTTCTGTTCCGTGGGTTTTTGTGTCTCCGTTTCACATCTTTCATGGGGCAAGTCGCTTGCCTAGATCAAAACCCTCCACTCATTTTAGTTGTAATGCGCCACACTACATATATATTGGCGATCGTCCTCATCGATGGATCCGACGTGTGACCAGACTAGCAAAATGACAGGAAGATATTAGCACACTCACCAACACCCTGGCTGAATGCGGATTCGTAAACATACATACGCCTTATTGA